>VZUI01093209.1:0-117592 GCA_013401135.1 Cettia cetti | reverse complement strand
AAGCCCTTAATTGCAAAATTATAGTAATTCGGAGGGAAGGGGGGTTACATTCTCCATTCCAGGGAAAACTCCAGTTTCCCTTGGCAGATACCTGTCTCTAAACCAGGACAAAGGCCAAAAAGAGTATTCCCGCAAGGAGCAGAGAAGAATATTCTCTATATTTCAGGCTAGATTGTTTATACTCCTTGATGTGCTGATACACCAGGATGTAATTAAATCAGCTTTGCCCTGTGTGGCATCATCATCCCACACATTCTTTTCCAGCCAGTGTTACCAACCAATCCCCATGTCTCTCTGCTTTGCTGGGGTCACACTGAGTTCTAACCCTGGCCACCAACATTCTCAAGGACTGCAAATTTTGTGCCACCTGTAACAGACAGGCTTGCTGAACCAAACAGGAGACAGGTTGTGTGTACCTCTCACATTTTGACACTGAGTTTCTGAGAGCTACTCAGGTATTTTTCCTGAGAAATTTCATACCCACCCATGAAAGTTCTATCAAGGCAAAAGTTTCCTTTGCTTTTTTTGGAAAAACATCATTAAGTCCTCCAAACATCATGAAGTCCTCCCACTGAAGTTCACTATAGTCAGAAGATATCACATCTACTGTCTTTCTATCCATATGTCTTGTTCTGCCATTAAAACAAAGCAAATTGAATTATTAAACAGTTTTTCCAAATAATTGCTTATACAGAATACATTAAAACTCAAATGGTGGGAGGTAAGGAACATTTAGGAAGCCATACCCAAAGCTCTTAGTGTGGTAGTCAAATCTTGAAATCACATAAAAAATAACAGCAATATGTCTAGTATAATGCACAGAGAAAATTATCATACCACACATCCCTACACATGTTAACCTGGATGACAAGGAGATGGATATTTATTTCTATCTGTAATCCTAGCCTGAACTTCATCTCCAGAGTTTAGCTAGTGCACTTTGTGGTTATTTGTATATTTACCTTTTGCTGAGTATTTACCCTTAATAAGAGTTCATTTTCAGGAAAGGCTTCAGAGCCCAGACTGACTCAGCTCAATTAACTTATGGATGGAGACTATAAGGACCTTAATCCATCAGGCAGACAGTCTCCCATTAGAATTGCAAAAAGTGCTGGGAGTCTTCTGCAGCAGCTGCAGCAGCGTGATGGGGCAAGTCCAGTCTACTCTGTATAAATAGAAAATGGTTTAAGCTAACAGAATCCTTTGAAATATTACTGTTGAATATATGGAACACTGTAATCCACATATATATATATATATAAGCACAAGAAGCTGACAAATCCTTTGCATTGCTTTTATTGAAAATTGCTTAAAATCTTTGTGACTAATTGAAATGTTGAGGACTGGTTTAACATAGAAATGGTGAGACTTTGATCAAAGGGAATCACAGAATCATAGAATTGTTCAAGCTGGGAAAGACCTTTAAAGTCATTGAACCCTATCATTAAATTATACAACATTACAGCACAACTGAAATTACAATCCAGTGTGCAGCTAACAACAGAAGTAGCAAGAGGTGATTGAGAAAGTTCTCTGCTTTCGGCTGGGATAGAGTTAATTTTCTTCCTAGTAGCAGGTACAGTGCTGTGGTTTTGATTCAGTATAAAAATAATACTATTATTATAATTATCATTTTTTACTTAGTTTCAGTTATTAAGCTGTATCTCAGCCCACGAGATACCTTTTTCTGATTCTCCACCACCATCCCACTGGGGGTAGGGAATGAGAAAGTGGCTCTGTGATGCTTAGTTGCTGTCTGGAGTAAAACTGTGACAGAAGGTGAAGAAAAGTAGTAAGGGGCGAGTTTTTCTATATTCAACTAGATGGCACTTGTAGAAAGCAGATGGCTCCAAGCACATTTAGTTTAGCATGACAAAGAAGTTATTTATCCACATGAAAAATAAAACCCCGCAATTTGAAAGCCAGAATCACTTCTCTCTATACTGCCATAAACATCTTCGTAAGGGGCCAAGGAAGGATTAACCACTTTTAAATTGAGAAGATAACACAAAAATTCTGGCTATTCCAAGGAAAAGTAAAATAATAAGCACCAATCCAGGACAAATACAAGCGCTCTGTGTTCAGCTCTGGAGACTACAGCATTAAAAGGACATGGACCTGTTGGAGAGTGTCCAGAGGACACACACAAAGATGCTCAGAGGGCCTGCAGTGCCTCTCTTATGAGGACAGGCCAAGAGAGTTGAGGTTGCTCAGCCTAGAGAAGAAAAGACTCTGGTGAGAGCTTACAGCCTTTCAGTATCTAAAGGGCCTACAGAGAGCTGGGAAGGGACTTTTAACAAGATCATGGAGTGGCAAGAGATGGGGAATGGCTGTAAATTGAAAGAGGGGAGGTTTAGATTAAATGTTAAGAAGATATTCTTTATTGCGAGGGGAAGGAGGCACTGGCACAGGTTGCCCAGAGCAGTGTGGATATCCCATCCCTGAAAGTGTCAAGGAGAGGTTGGAGGGCCTTGGAGCAACCTGGTCTAATGGAAAGTGTCCCTGTCCATGGCAGGGGAGGTTGAACTCAATGATCTCCACCATTCCTTCCAACCCAAACCATTCCAGGGTTCTGTGAACAGAGTAAAGATATTTGGCAGCTCTGATGAGGTGTCTGATAGGGACCCTCCAGTGCCACACCCAGAGCAGCACAGGGCCAGTGGCACCTGCACATGGGCCTGTTTCTAGGAAGCAGAGACCACAGACCAGAGGAATCATTTCTGCATCCAAAGGGCCTTCAATGTCCAGCACAGTGTCACCCAGACACCCACGGGATGCCCTGTGGTGGGACTGCACAGAGGTGCTTGGGCAGTGCAGAGGATGAAGAGCTGAGGGAGCTCTGCACAGAGATGCTTTGCATTAAGTGGAAGTCCTCTGGTTTATTGCTTCTTTAAGCAGCACTGATCAATGCTGGATCCAGCTACATGAACTTGACCTCAGACAAATTTTTCTTACTGAAAACACGTACGGCCTTCATAAGCAGACAGAACATTTCATTTAACACTGGTTTTAGGTTTCTTTGGTTTTTTTTCTCTCGTGTTTTTAAATCAGTTTGAAATATGCTAAACCCCAGTAATTTCTAGTCTTTTTCTCTCTGCAGAATTACAGGCTTGTGAGTGGGAAAGATTTCACTGACACCTACTTACAGACTTTCAGTCAAGAAAACAATTAAGTTGGTGACATGATTTTTTTTTTTTACAGGAATCAAATTAATTTTTCCTGAGCAATTAAAAAGGTAAGTTTGATCTTCCCAGACAAGAGCATTTCCTTTTATTTAAGTTCTATTGACTTTAAAAAATCTAGACTCCAAGAGATTGCTTAAGGATTATACATAGAGTCCAGGGAGTAAACTGAACAGTAGGCCAGTAAACTCCATATATTTATGTTTACATAAGTTTCTGTATAAATGATCCTCTGCTTCCTTAAGGAAAAAGAGAATATACCACTCTGTTGATAGCAAAAGCACAAACTTTGCTGCTATCTATTTTCTACTCAAGCACAGTCTGCCAAACCATTCTATGAAGCATTTGAGAAGGCGTTGTTGAAAGCTACAATAATATTTACACGGATTTCCAAACTTTGCATCAGAACTCTATCTCCAAGAAGATAAGGTGCATGTAAGCACCTAAGGACTGAATGTCTGATTCCATGCTGTTGCTGTCAAACTGGCAATTGCTATCACCCCTGGAATCCTCTTTTGAGGGAGGAGCAAAGATAAGCACAGAGTGATTTCCTAGAAAGTACTTTTTCTCCTGGGCATTGAAACTAGTGTCAGCTTTCATCATTCAGACCTGCTCAGATTCTGCTCAAGAACCGACTTGGGCCAAAGGAAAACTTGGGAATCTTCACAAGAGTGCAGAACCTGCTGCTGTACCCCTAAACAACCCCTTTGCCAGAGACGCAGCCCAAAAAAAGCCACAGTGCCTTCAAGATTAAAGGTTTGAGCAGGTTAACAGTGAAATGGCTGCAAAACCTTTGGCTTAAGATATGAACAACTGTGGGTGGGTGTTTAAGGAAGCTCTTCCTGAATTTCAGGATTTGTACATTAAACAAAAAGACAGTTCTTTAACCACTACTCTTTTTCAGTAACTCACACATGCTGCAGTCTCAGCAATGCCTCTGTGTTTCCCAGCAGGAGCTACATAAATACAAAATCCATCTGTTTAATGCAGTCCTTGCTAATTGTTCAGCTCTTTACCATGCCAAGATATATTCTTGCTTTGACAGAAGCTTTAACTAGAAGACAATTTTGCCAAGCAGTTGTTTGCAATTCAATATTGTAATCAACCAGTCCTGTTTATCTTTCAAGACAAATTGGTGACACTCACAGAAAGGGTGAGGAAAGCAAGTCTCTGCCTTGACAGCTACAAAGTTGCTGTGGGTTTCTTGTTTGTGCTTTCTGAGATTTTAGCAGGAGCTTTTCTGGCTCCCAGAGGCAGTGTATTACAAACTTAATTCTTTGTTAAAAAGCTCTATGCTTTTTTGATTTTGCTTGCCAACTCTTGAAAAGCAGAGTGCAGTGGTGAGTGCATTCACTCAGGCTTTTGATATGACAAAACAGCAGTGTGAGCTCAAAACAATACAATTTACCATCCATATTGCACAAAACCCTGTATGAACAGGGATTTTTTATCTGAAATACTACACACATAATGAATGGAATTACACATCATTCCAAGTGCATTCACTTATTTTATTGTTTTCTACAAAGAGAGGGTGACAAATAAAAATTGTGCACATCACCAGGTTTTTTTCACAAAAACAGTAGCTGTATCATCTTTAGCTGGTGTTTCTGAAGTGAAAAAAACCCCTTAAATAATTTTAAGCGTTGCATTATAAAGGTTCAGAGCTTAAGAAACAAGTTTCCAAACACCTATACACGTCCCTGGCAAAGTTTTTGGAGGCTGAAGTAGTTGTTTCATGTGTCACATTTCACACAAGGGATCAACAGAGGGCAGCAAATTCCTTGCAAAGCGCAGGAGTGCCATAGATTTAAGAGATTAGTTTAGGCAAAGTATAGCAACGATTATATTTCTCAGATCCAAAAAAGCTAGTAGAGAAATACATCATTTACGAAGTGTCCACTGTTAACTCAGCAAGTTCTTCAGTGTTCTGTTCTATCAGCTGATGAAATATAAAAGCTCCAAGTCAACAGAGAACTTCCCAACATCCTGTATTTCTGCTTAATGAAATTTCAGCTTGATAAAGTGTCTGCTTTGTTTTAAGCACAGATTTATGAAACTGGAACAAAAGATGGGAGAATTTTTTTTGTTCAGTTTTGAGAAATATTGATCTTTTTGTAACATTTTTGGACTCTAATGAGAAACCTCCCCCTGCCCTCACCTCCCAGCCTCCACCCAAGAGCCCATCTCCAGCTCAACCTCAGCAGCTGCTTAAATGGAAATTTCTCTGCCACTGGCTACACCCGAGGCTGTCTGTCCCTGAGGTCTTATGTTGGGCAGGGGGCAACATTTTACACAAGTGGTCTATAAAAAACCCATAATAACTAAAACTTGGTTTCAAGTGGAGTTCTTGGGGTTGGATTCTCAATATCCAATGTAGTGCAAGTTGAAGATTTCCCTGCAGCTGAAAAATCCCAAATACTGCTTCTTTGAGGTGTACAAGGGAAGGAGTTCCTGATGCATCATTTCACCCACTAGAAATTATAAAAGCTGGTGTTGCATTTTTTTTTCTATCCAACTTCTTGCCTACTCAAATGAAAATTGGAGAAAATTAAAACTTTTGAATCCTTTAGCACTCAGTCAAAATCTGTGGAAATTAGACAGCATGTTTAACCAGAACATCCCAAATCTATTTTCTAGGGGGTGGGAGGTAGAAATGACACGTTGTGGAAAGTATAAATTTAATTTTATTTAAAAAAAAAGGCTTTAAAGACTTTTACAGAATAGGAAGTGCTTTTTTTCATGGGGAAATAAGTTTATACTTAAGAGGTATTAAACTTCTGTAGATGGAGGTTTTAAGAATATAACCAAATAGCTGGAAGTCTACATTTCTCTTTTTGTCTTACCTGGGATAGTATAAATTGTTTGAGAAAAACAAACTAAGAAAACCCTTCCAATGGGGTAAGTTTACCTCTGTATTGAATTGTATTTTTTGGGACAACATTGTATTAATAATTTTATATTTAGCTACTGCCCCTTTTCCCTCTGCTGCTTTAAAAATGTGAAGTTTGATTTCAACACAGCACAGGAAAAGTATTACCTGCTCATGTAAAAAGTTTGAATTTGTCCATTAGAACAGAAGAAAATGCATAGCATAGAAAGACTTAAGAGACTCATTTGGTGCTTGAAGGGATAGAAGTAAAAATATATATAAGTACAAAAATAACTGGGGAGGCTATACTGCATATTTTAAAAGAAGAAAAATTTATACAAGGAAAGTTCACTGCTCAATTATTTATTATCCACCTTTTCTCTCGCCAAAGCCATCTGTAAGATAGGCAGTGAAGGAGCAGATTTTGAATTTATTTAGGCACCTCAATATAATGAAAAACCTATCCTTGAAGATGTGTGCTTACTCATTCCTATTGCTTAAGCTTCTACCTTTATATAAGATTGTTTTTATGACAGTAACACAGAATTAAAGATCAGAATACTGAAAATAGTAGATCCAAATGTATTTGAACAACAGCTTAGAGGGAATAAAACAACAAATCTAAGTACTTCTATCTGCTGCAGGTGATTTTTTTCTTCCTTCTTTCAGAATTTTGATGACTTGTTTTTATCTCTTCAGTTAAAAACTCCTGAAAGGCATCTTAGAAAGGCTCACATCACTTACGCAGAAGGATTTCTTATTTTCTTCTCACTTTCTTCTCACTGTCCTGCACAAACCCCAAATCAGACACATTGCTTGATTTTGTCCCTGCTGATACCATAGAGTGTTATTCTGATTTACCAGTTGTTTAACAGCAGTTTTAACCATCCATTGCAAACTCCAGTGATGTAGAAAATGTTGAAGACACTCTGACAGGATATCCCCAAGGAAATACATTGTGCAGCTTGGTCTATTATTCTCTCTTCAATCTATGACAGGCATAGAAGATGGTTTTATTCTTACTTTATTCTAAAAGTAAATTTATAAAATAGATTCCAAACTCATCTTTGTCTAAGAATTTTGCTGTATTACTTAAATCAAAAAGAGAACAAGGCAAAGGTTTGTTAACAGGCTCTATTCCTGTTCCTATTTCTGCATAGAAAGAAGAGGTCTACATCCTTCAGCAGGCCCAGAGATACTTCTTCACTTTTTTTCAGACTAATTAACATGCAAGGAAACGATGTAAATTCTAGACAAAATGGACAGCAACCCATAGAATTATTCCTGGCAAAATACCATAGGAACATTAAGGAACCTACCTGGAAATCAGGTCTTTAAACAATCAGTAAGAATGGAAAACAAATCAAATGAAACTTTAAGAGGCAAACCCCCAAGAGCTAAGTAACACACAGAGAAAGAAGGCAGCCAGCATTTGGGAGGCACAGCATGTGGAGGTGTTTGGGTGAGGCTGCACAGCAACAGGGTCTCAGCTTTGCCACCAGGCTCTCTGAAATGCAGGTTTATGGCAATTACATAACACCCAAATCCAGCAGAGGTGACAGCTGCTAGCTATGGCTCCTTACCCAAAGAGGAGCAAAGATCAGAGACCTGCTGGAAGGTGAAGCGTTTAATTAATGCTGCATACAACAAATACACAAAGCAATTCCTCTTGTTGTAGTGCTGCTGAAGTAGAAGTATTTGAAAACTAAACACAAGAGCTGTAAAAGGTCCTTCTTAGCTGAAGAGTGGGAGAATCAGGTCCCAGGAGGTGATGGAAAGTCCTAGTTACATCAACAGAAACAATCAAGTGCAGCAGCACCTAGCAAAAGCCATTCCCTCAAAATAAAGGAAGATAAGCACACAGTGTTCTCTCTTGAGTGGAAAAATACAAGTGAATAGTTGTCTGAACAAGCTTTTCTTTAGCTGTATTAAGGTAAGGAAAACATATAAAGCAATTATTTAATTGTGGAATTTGTTCTGAGGTTCCTGATTTGTGTGGATTACAGGCATATAAAGAAGCTGGAAGTCTTTCTAATCAGGTTTTGGTACCTTAACTTACAACAGACATGGCTTTTATCAGGGTATCTGTAAAATTGTAATTTAATTTTTCTCTTTTATTATTTTAGGAGCAAACTTGGAGCCTCATGTTGTAAGTTTCTGAGATGAGTAAACTCAGCCTCAAGAGTGTTTTATCAATTTGAAGTGTTTGCATTTAAAATGGATAATCTGATACAGGGATTGTTGAATGTGTTTGCTTCTTATGTGGGAGACAAACTGGTAAATTATTAAGATGCCTGTACTTGGTACTTAGCTTTTTCTATTTAACCTTTTAATGCCTAGTAACATTCAGTTATTGTGGAGCAGGTGGGAGACAGCACCTCTGAAAGAAGTAAGCTAAAATAATGGACCAAAGATCTTAACGCAGTAGTTCTGAGTATGCTTTAAGAAATACCTTTTTCTTTCCTTGAATACTAAAGTTTGATTTTCAGCATATGTCAACTATTTTATGTTTTTAATCATATCTCTTAACCACTTAAATGATCATTCTCTAGGGAACCAAAGTTTTAGAAGAGAAACTTTAAAATTATATCAAATGTATTCAGCATAAAATCTGCTAACCTGATTATCTCTTTTGACTGTGATGACTCACATCCCACTTGAAAGAGGGCTTAATGCTTTGAGTTCTGGCTGCTGAGACAGTTCACACATGATTCCTGATGCCTCTGCCCCATCTAAAGAATAGTGTGTTAAATGTGTCTGTTTTAGTGATAAAGGCAGAATAAATGCTTGTCTTTTCCCTCTTCTGTGTGGGTAAAGGCCTACTTGGATTATGGTAGTGGTATGAAAAAAGAGCAGATCCACATCCTGTTTATTTGGAAACCATGATGAAATAGAGACTGTATCAGTGAAAGGGTAAAGAATCACACCTAAATTAAAAGGGGGCAATTCCAGTGTGAATCCACCAGTCCTTAAGCTGATGTGGAGAATAAAATTTTCGTTTTCAGTGAAAATTGTTTTCCTAATATCCCACCCAAACCTCCCCTGGTGCAACTCCAAACTGTTTCCTCACATCCTCTTGCTTGTTACCTGGGGGAAGAGGCCAACCCTCACCGGGCTGTAGCCTGCTCTCAGGTGGAGTGCAATAAGGTCCCTCCTGAGCCTCCTTTCCTCCAGGCTAAACTCTCCCAGCTCCCTCAGCTGCTCCTCATCAGACTTGTGCTCCAGACCACCTTCTCCAGCTCTGTTCCCTTCTCTGGACTTGCTCCAGCACCTCAATGTCTTTGTTGTTGTGAGGGGTCCAGAACTGGACACAACACTTGAGGCATGGCCTCACCAGGGGACAATCCCTGCCCTGGCCCTGCTGCTCACACAATTTCTGATACAAACCAAGATGTGTACTTAGAAATGTCTCTCTTACTTCCCTTAAAATCTGTGTATGGATTTGCATTTCTTTCAGAATTGTCGTCTGTTGTAGTTGCAGGTTGCTGCTTTCCATTACTTAGACTTTCAAGGGTAAAGAACAAGAAGTTAAATACACAGTAACAGAATGTACTTTAATTCTCCAATCCTCCCTTCTCTGTGGCAGCAAACGTAAAACAAATGATTAGTTACACTTTACTGTAGTTTAGTTGAGACCTTATTTTCAGTGCCAAAGTATTTTGTCTTAATTTAAACCTTGAACATATAAGCACCTGAGCATGTATCTAGAATTACTCATGAGTGAAGCTATTGACTTCAAAGCTATTGACTACCATATGAATCAAGATCAGCTTGGTAAGATTAAAGGTCTGGAGACATTATTTCTTCACTATACCAAAAAAAAAGAAGGCTAAACAAGCTGTGGCTTTTCTACCATTGGCAGATTTTTCTTATGGATAAAGATCTCTAATGGAAATTGTTTTCATTATTGTTATTCTGGAGATGTCAGGAACACACAAGTGAAGATATTGTCACCTCCCAGAAATCTGGCTCATGTTCAAGCTATTTTGTACAATATGACATTTTTTTAGTTTGTTTCTGAAAGTTCTTCTCTGCAGGCCTGGTGTAGTGAAGATTGATCCAAACACAGTTAAAACAAGTAGACAGGATTTTTCTCCCCTTCAATAATTTTTATTTTTATTTTTTTTTTTTTTTTTTTGTGCAATGACTGTGCCTTCTGGGAATAAATACACTGTGGTTCTCAGAACCTCTGCAAAAGCAGCAAATAGCTGGATTTATTCTGAGTAGACAAAAGAATGTGGAGGTGTGTCCAACATGACCGACTTGGTGCTGCTGATACTCATTTCAATATGGGACTTCAATTCTGCCTAGAATTACGTGTCACAAGCCCTGGGTAAAAAAACCCGTAATTCCATCTATAAAAAGTCTGCCTTTTAAAGAGTAAATCCCAGCAATATGTGCTGAAAGCTATCTGAACTATTCAGCTCTGTGTGACAAATAGATTCCATTGCTACCAAGATCTACCGCCAAGATGACAGAGATTTCTGTTGTGAGATCTTCTGTATGAGACAACAGCAAACTATAAAACATTCAAACCAATCCCCCCAAAACAACAAAACTAATAAATAAAAATACTCCACTCCTAAATCCCCAAAACCATTCACACTCTCCAGAACTGACCAAAATAAGATCACCCTAAATGAAGAAGACCCACAATTACCACGACTTTTTGGGTGAAAACCTCTTGATTTAATGAAAGACCCATTTTTTTTCTCCCCATTATGAAAAAGATCAAGACATGATATGACTCAAGAAACTGGAGAAGGGGGAAGTGTGTAGTGGTGGCTCATGGGAGCAACATCACTGTAATTCTTCAGCTTTTGCCAAGGACTCAAGAGTTCAAGAAAGTGACAGTTCTGTGTGCTTAGCTCTGCTTGCCTTTTCTGTTTGTGTTTTTTTATTTAGAAAAAAATAAAGGATGTGGATCTGAGGGGTCCCATCTGACTGTGTGAAAAGGAGGCTGTTTTGGGATTATCTTCCCAGCTTGCAGATGTGAGTGTCCTTCGTGAGGCACCCTGCCATGAAGGAGTGCCACTGCAGATGGGGCCATTGCTGCATCAGGCAGTGCTCTGACAGGGGCTGGCGCTGCTCCTTTCCCACCTGCTCTCCACTGAAATCCAGTGTCTGCCCCAGCTGGTGGAGCTGCACGTGGAATCGTGGGGAAGGAGTGGAGCTGTGGTTTGCATTGCCAGTGTACAATACAGGAGGGATGTATAAAAGCAAATAAATAGCTCGTAGGTAATGTTTGACACCACATTGGTCTCAGCCTGTCCAGTGGTGACTGATGTTGCTCTGCACTGTTTCTGGTGAATAGAAATGCAGCTGTTGAATCACAGGTTGCTGCAGATTCAAAAAAGCTTAGTGGCCTAGCTGAATCTTGGGAGAAGCTCTAGTGTTTGCTCTTTACAGTGGTTGACACCTTGCAAGTTACTCCTCTTCTGCATCAGTCCTAATCCAGCCCTTTTGATTCCTTATAGGAAATATTCTGAGTATTCTGATATACTTCTCTTTGAGTCCTGCTCAAAAAGGTGCATTGCATGAAAGCTATGTACCTTGCACATGCAGAAGGAGTGTCAATAATTCTTCTAGGACCTGCAAGAAGCTCTGTGGATGTCTTGGTTCTGAATCATGCTTTTTCCTTTGAGCCTCCTAGCAACTATGCAAGCATTTTTTTACTTCAAGTTAAGACTTCTACTAGAGGGCATGGAAAAAATAATAGATACCCTGCTTGAAGGAAGACACATAAGTAATTTCAGAGGCTACCTGTGCGTTTCAGCACCGTAGCATTGAGATGATAGTTCTGATGAGCATAAGAACCTAATTCAAAGTTCCATTATCATCAATATTATATATTATCATTATGCTGCTTGCTTTTAACAGGACCAAAGCCTTGTAAAATTACAAACAGTACCTGAAAGAATCCAGAACTAAGAATACTGGCTAATATAAAATAAATAAAAATCAGGTTCTGTTGTTATTTCATTGTAAGCAGAGCTTGGAATAGGCAATCAGAGACACAAATTAGCAGTAGCTGATATAAACTGATACTTTGGGCTGAAATTCAAAGTAAGAAGTCACTCGACTAATTCAAGGAACATAGGTGCTTTGTATTTTCCCCAGGTTTATTTGCTGCTTACTTTCTAGAAAAGCTGTTTTCACTTCACTGAATCTTTTGTAGTACAACACCATCACACATTTTTCTTGTGAATGTTGCTGATGGGATTGTCACTGGGTGGTTCCTGGTGATCAGAACTTCCACTGTGTAGTGAACCTAAAAGTGGAGGCTATTTGGCTGATCCAGCTACATTTGGATAATTTAAAAAAAAGGGATGTGAGGCTTCATCATTCAAGCTGGGATCTCTGGATAACTGTTTTCAGTGTGACTGACTCAGTTCACAAGACAACACAGTTTTCAGCAACAGTCTCACTTCTAGACTATGTTACAACATTGTGGCCATGATTTTCTAGATGGATGAAAAAGTTTTAAGTCTGATATGTTTATATCCAGAGGGAAGGTCTTACAGTCCTCAGCTCTCAGTTCTTCCCAATTTCAATGAAGCAAGGAAGATACTTAGAATCAGAGACATATAAAGCTGGGTCAGAGACATATAAGGCTTTCTGAGAGTATTTGTGTGGAGCAAGCTAGGTTGCACTTTTATAAATATAAGGCAGCAGGTGGACTTGACAAGGACTGTTTTATCATGGTTGAGGACTTACTCAAACTGGAACTACAGCTGGGATCTCTGTACAGCTTGCTTTTTTTATAATCAGGTTTCTTGTGTGCTCATGGGGCATGGCGCCAATCTGCAGTTTCTCCTCTCAGTTCCAGGTATCATTCTGAGACCAGGTTAAGAAGTCTTTAGTGCAGAGCCCCATGACTGAATTTACATTTGTGGTAAGATGTGCTCTCACAGGAAACAATGAAGTCCTATATCCAGGGAGTTTTCTCTAAGGGAAGAATGGAAAAGGCAAATGACTAACTGCATAAATTAAAAAGAGGAGTGCAAACAATTCTTGGTGAAAAGAGCTTGTTCTGTTGCAAAGGCTCCTACTTGGAACACATTAGCTATTTTCCAAGAATCCAGCTAACAAGGGTAATAAAGAAACGCAGCAGGTGATATCTGTGAATGTTAAAATCAACCTTGAGAAAGTATAATTGGACTCCTGTTGTAGTTAGCTGAGGGTGGAACTGTTCCAGTTGGGCAGCTTCTCTTGGGTGTTGCCCATGGCAAGCAATATTGACCAGCACAGCCAGCTCTGAGCAGCTGCCTCCAGCCCGTGGACAGGAAGAGCAGCAAAGGCTTTCTGAATGACTGCAACAATAAGACAATGTATGTGTGTGAAATTACTCTGTAAAAGATTCCTAAATGCTTCCTGATAACATTGGGGAGTTCATGGTCTAACTCACTCTCCTTCTTGGGGTTTAGTGATGTGATATAATCGCTGTCCTTCAGTGGAGGAATCAATGTACATATTGACTTGTCCAAGCAAGCGCTCTTGTGGGAAGAAATGAACTCAGGTCTTCTGCCCACAAGACAGCCTCCTTTCTCTCTTGTCTAGTCTTGCCTGCCTGAACCATTTCAGGGTACTGTGATCAATATGAGAAGTTTCACTAATTTGCTGGTTTTCTTCCCTGATTTGGCTGGCGATTCTCTGATAGAAGAGTAAAGCTCCAAGAGCTCCAAGAGCTTTACTTCTTTTCATCTTCCTAATGGGCTCAACTGAGTTTTGTGACCCTTTACCTTCTATAGAGATGAGGGGGTGTATGGAAGGAAAATTTATGTGAACTGATGTCTTGGAGGTGTTGTTCTGCAGCTGTTCTGAAACCATGCTTCTCTGCTCCCATCTAAGGAAATGGGACTTCCTTTAACTCCATTTTCCTTCTTTAACCCCCCCAACTGTGTGAATAGTTCCAATGCCTACCTCAGACCTGCAGGTAGAGTCCAGGCCAAATACCAGGTGAAATGAATTATAGGCAACCAGACATAAAATCCATTTAATGCATGAACATACTTGATGTAATTTCTTCTGTGGAAAGACTTGTAGTTGAGATCAATGGTACAATGGTTTTACTTTGTGCATGGGTATGTGATATTGATTGGCTTCCTTTCCTGAAGAGGATCCCTTCCAGGTGAGTGTCTTGGTTTAGTTGCTCTGTGTGCCTGAAGCCCTCAGGTGATGCCAGGAGGAGATATGGGAAGATTTGGGGATTTTTAATACCTGGACATTGCCTCTTCCCAGAAGCTTAGTGTGAGGGAAGAAGGCAGAGGAAAAAAGAATTGTGATAGAGTTATCTGAGGTGGTAGAATAAAAGGATGACTTCTGAGTCCTGTGTTTTCTTGGTCTTTTGTAAATTGAATTTTCTGAAAGCATAGAAATAACAACACAGGCATTCTCCTTCAACATTTTAATGTAAAGATGAGTCTTTGTGATTATTGTTTAAAGTGCCGTGCTATAACTTGCTGTTAAGAAGACAATACACTAGTTTTTAACTTGTTTATGACAAGAGAGAAGAAGATTTATGGGTACTAACTAGAACAGAATTGAAGGGCATGTGGAATAGCACATAGGTGAAAGGAGGTGGGAGGGAAGAGTTTTTGAACAAAAATCTATCAAAGAGAAGAAATGAAGCTGTTTGCAATAACAATTGCAGCTTTTCAGGGACACAAAACCTTTCACTCATGTGAATCAGGTGCACGGTAGTCCTCCAAGTTAATTAAAGTACACAGACAGAAGCTGAGGAGCTGAGTCCTGCCAGCAAGGGAATAAAACACCTGAGACTCTTTCAGTCAATGGGAAAGGAACACCATAAGTAAAGTGATGATTTAAAAAACAAACAACTACACCTAATTAAAAAATGCAATAATTGAGGCAGGCCTGCTCAACCCCTCGTGCTGCCTTCTTTCTTTCTGGGAAGACCCATCCCAGTGTGTGGAAGACCGGGTAGTGATCATGACGAGGACTAACCACCACCAGAAGGTGGAAGCCATGTTATAGAAGTCAACTGTGGGACAAGTGCCCCAACAATGCAGCGCAATGACTCTAAGAAATCCATCAAGGCAACTCCTGCTATCCCACTCATCTTCACATGGGCTTGTAGAGATGTTTAGGTATCTTGTGTCAATTAAAATGTGCAAATGCATGTGGAAATGATGAGCAGGTAATGAGAACTTGGATACATGTTATCAGTTCCTTTCTAATGAGCAACTATTCTCTGCAAAGGTGTTTCTCTTTCCAAAAATTACAGCTGTATAAGAACGAATGTTACTTCAAAAAACGGTCTGTTGTGCACTCTAGATATTTTCGTGGGATTTTTTCCCCCCTTTTCTTTCATGCTTTATTATAGTTGGGGAGATAAAGAAAATTTCTTAGAAAAACAAAGAAAAAAGGTAGGCTTTGTTCTTGTAGGATAATGACTTCCTTACATTTATTAGTTAATCTCTAAACAAGCATTTTTACAAAGGAGTGGGGTCTTTTGTTCTCAGTTTTTTAATTGATTGGCGGTTTGAGCTTTTTCTATCATTTTTTCTTCATACCACTACTCCTTGTGCCTGAATCACCATCAAAGGACTTCAGGATTCCTCCTTGCTTTAATATTGTTGTGTAACTTTGTCTTCCTTCTTCAACATGTATTTCTGGGAACCAGGAAAAGTTCTTGAGGTAAACACTGTGGCCTAGGAGCTTGTGTACTACGCCTGGAGTGATGGCCAGGGAGATCAGAAGGTGACTGCATATGTTTGAGTTTATGCCTGTAGAAATTATAATCACATCACTTGCCTTTCACCCAGTACTGAGTTGGCTCAGTCTCATCTAATTGTAGTGTGATCATCCAAATAATGCACTTGTTGTTAATCCCAGAAGATTTTGTGCATGATAGTCTTCTCCCTAACCCCATGGCATTAGTTATGAAGTAGGGGTATGTACTCCCTTCCTAAAACTCTTATTTTTCTGTATAACATGCAGGGGTTTTGGTTTGTTTGTTTTCTTGTTTATTTTTCCCTGTGGCTTTCCAGTGACAGATAGCAGACTGGAATAAATTTGCTTTAACACCACTGTCAGGACTGAATTGCTGCAAATGAACATTCTTGGGGGCATTTTTGATCAGGTGCACTCATAGGAGCACACAGGTATGCCACCCGTTTCAGCTCCTCTCTGGGGTCTCTGAGAAGGATGAAAACCAATGACAAAAGGTGAGTCTCTGACATGGATGGTAGGGATGTCTGAAACAAATGGATGTGTTGCAAACTTCATCTCTGTTTATCTGACTCATTGCAGGACCTCATTCCCACAGGATGGAATTTTCTCAGGGCATGAAAGGAAATTGGTCCAGCAAATGGCAAAGAAATCCATAAAGATGGAATAAACACATAGGAATATCTAAGCTGGGAAGTTGCTGAGATGAAAGTAGAAGGAAACTGAAATTGCTGAGGAAATGCAGTGCCCTTGCTCTTCCCTAGGCAGTCAACAGTGGCTTCAGGTGAAAGGGAGCAAGCATATTTAGAACAATGGACCCTTGATCTAAGTAAAGTACTTAATATTTAATATTAAAATACTTAATATTTGAATAACAGGTAAACTACTCCAAGTACAGTCTCTACTATCCAAACAGTGTTACTGTCTCTTGAGATTTCTCTTTTCAAACACTGAATGGCCAGCTAGGATGTCATAAGCATTGGTGGGAGCAGCGGTGTCTGTTTCTCTTGAAAATAATGCAGAATGATGTACCCTCTCTCCTATTTCTTCCCAAAACCAGGTGATGCTCTGAAAGTGCTCCTCCTGTTCCATGAAGGATTGCACACTGGAGGGAGAAGGGGAAGCAGCAGCCAGTGGATTGCTTTTACAGAGAGGTGCTCCTAGGGTGTTCAGCACAACAATTTGGGTAGAAGTAGAAGCAGCACCAAAGGCCGTCAGGCAATGCCAAAGCAATGATAAAACTTATTCATATTTAGATTAATCAGTCAAGGATTTAGTTGCTGAATTGCCATTTGGTTTTAGCTAACAGAGGAATAATATGAGGCCAAGAGAAAACTACAGCTGAAATTGTTTGTTTTATCGAACTCTGGATACACTGAGACAAGTTGCTTTAAATGCATCGTTCCAGGAAATAGAACATTGTTAACTTTTACATTTTAAGTGTCTAATAATTGTATGCTTTAGTGAATTGAGTATATTACAAGGGTAAACAGTACCTGGGTCATCCAATAATTGGATTTTTTGTTTGTATTTTTTGGTTTTTTTTTGGTTTTTTTTCATTAAGTAGCAAAACTTCAGAGTATAGGTAGCAAACTGCTATAGCTAAGGAGTAAAATAACCTTTAAGGTAAAATACATATTTGTGTGCTAAAGGGGGAAGTGCTCCAACTTTTTCAAGAGCTCTTATAAGCAGGAGAGAATGTGTTAAATTCAATAGGTTGATCTGACTCTCACCCCTCAGTGACCAATTCCTAAATGTTTTTGGGAATCCAAGGGGCTTGAATAGAATAGTTGTTCTTGAACTTTTTACCCCAAAACTCTTTTGAGAAAAGTTGAGCTGCTGTAGAAGCCCTCAAGGAACCAAAGGAATCACTGAATAAAAAGGGAAATGGGACTTCTGGGCTTAGCACAGTAAAAATAAACATAATATGAACTTCTGCATCTCTCTTGAGCTCCTAACTTTTCTAGAATAAAAAACTGAGGTGTTCAGGCACAGGCTACAGGATGTATATCTATAGGGCAATGGAAAAGAGAGAAGAAATTGTAAAAGAGAACAGGACAGTATGAAAAATACAACAGAGCGAAAGTGTCCATAAAATTTCTTGATGTCTGAATAAGAAGTGAGAAGAAGATACCTCTTGTGTAAGTGGAGACTGCTCTACAAAACTGGTTAAACTGCTCCCTACTTATTTCAGTAAAGCCCAAGAGGCTTTGAAAGAAAAGGATGAACGTGCAGGGGAATTTATTGTCTTCCACAGAACAGATTAAAGTAATATTGTATTCCGTTTTTTCTCTGCACTTCAGTTTAAGAGTGTCACTTGAACTGCAGCTGATGAAGTCTAATCCCTTTCATTTTCACCTGTGAAGAAAGCTAAACAGCAGGCCTCAAATTAGAGGGGCAATGTATATGCCAGAATGGTGTACTTGGTATCTTGCTAAAAATTAAGTAATTTGTTATTTTAGTTTGGTAATTAGAGTATAGCTTTATGTCAAAAGCCATCTCCGGGTATTAACTTGGCTGGAAGATGGATGAGGTAGAGGGAGAAGAGATATAGTCCTCTAAGTGCTATTTTCCATAATGATTGATACAATTCCAAAGACTGTTTGGAATTTTTACAGGAATGAAGATAAGCACAGATTTCTTGACAGGTTTCCATTGTTGTGCTGTTGAGATTTCTTAAATAGTATGAGCTCATTAATCAGAAGAGGAGAGATGTAAATATGAAGATGTGGGTGTTAATGAGGCCTGTAAGACTTTGAAATTGTTAGTAATTCTGCTTTTCATATATTTGTTTACATGTTGTGCTGTTTTATCTCAAAACTGAATTCCATCAGATCAGAAGGTAGATTTCCTTGGTTTGCAGGATTTTTCTTTCATTAGTTTTGGTATGTCTTAGTATTTATGAAGATGACAATGCCAGTAGGAACATTAGATTACAAAGGTAATTCTGAAAAGGTCAGCAGGTCTGGCATGCAATTTGTCTTGTTCAATTAGGCTTTATATTGATGTCCTGTCTGTCTAACCATTATGGTAATCACTTCAAATACAAATGATGTGTGGGCAATTATTGTATGTTTTTGTTTGAAAAACAGTCAGAACTCTGAACAGCTCCAATGACAAAGCTAATAAACATTTAGGCTACAGTGTGTGATTCTTTGTTGGCTTTGATCATTAGGTTTTGTTGTCTACCTGATTTAAGAATTTAATAAGCAGAAGAAGTGTCCAGCTGTGGCATGTGTGAATAAGAAATACTGTCTGGTTTTCATTATTTATCTGAATGAACACATCCAAAATCAACCTGAAGTGCACAAGGCATACTCACTACATCTTTCCTAATCTAATGCCTGTTGCTATGATTCAGCATCATATTGCAAAAGTCAAAACATATTGACCTGTATGATCTTCCAAAATGCTTGCTCTGCATATTTACTACATGTCTGATGCTGTTCAGAGGACTATAGAGAGCAGCTGCCTACATTGATTTGCTAGAAGAAATGAAGGAAGGATAAGTGTCTTAAGTTTAAATAAAATAGGCATATGCAGTAAATAATTCAGGAGAATTAGAATTTTAAATCCATTCCATTTCAATTATCTATCAGGGCTTGCCAGTATCCAAAGATTTTCTTCATTTGCTTTAACTTTTCTTTAGCAACTCTGAAATTAAATTGGAAATTATGAAAAGGAGCAGGATGTGATCTGCTTTCACAGCAGCCTGCCTGATTATTTCAGAGAATGGTCTTTCTTCATCTTAACAAAATGGGAATACCCATTTATAATTTTACAGTGCAAAAGAACATTGCAGGGTTTCAAGTCAATTGGAATAAAACTTATGAAAGTGTACTCCTTGCTAGTCTTAATGCTACTAAGAAATGTAAGAGATTAGCATTTAGAACAAACAACTGTCCTTAAATCTTTCAAATCACCCTTAAAACTAGTTAATGTTTCAACCTCCTTTAATGTACTATTACTTCCACAATGCCATTGAAAGTGTGTCTTAATCCTCTTTTAACATTAATTTTAGATTCTTTTTTCAGTGACTTACTTATTGATATTATTTATCAAATGACAGAAATTCCCATGTTTGCTTTTTCTTTATATTTCCATAATAGTGATTCAAGTATTTAGGTATTTTAAAACTGCTCTAAGTATTGTTCTCTTCTACTAAAGCAATTTTATTCACAACTTATTTAATTCACTCTAATGTGGCTCTCAAGCATGCAAGAAGCCTGGGTTCCAGGGGGGCCTTCTTTGACCCAGCTTGTACCAGTTTTCGGAAGTGTCAGGCAAGAGAAGAAAATTAGTACACTTCTCTTGGAGAAGAGACACTTGGTTTCTGAGATGGCATGGTGTCCTGGACTACACAGGGGTTCTTTCTTTGTTTTTCTTTGAAATATTGAAGCCTGAATAGTAATTTCTAGATGAGGATAAAAAGGTGCTGTTTTCCTCAATGGGAACTGGCTGTAGGAGTTCACATTTCTTGCATATTGTATAAGGAACTGAGAAAGAGACTATTTGCTTGTACCTGAAGTGGTCCTGAAGTACAAGAACATGCCCCATATCCCTTTGTTACTGCAAAGGGTGCAATGCTGCTCCAGAGATGCCAGTTCTGTTCCTGCTGTCCATAAGCTTTCAACATCAGGTGAAACTTCTTAAATGTTATGGATGCCTCAGCAGTAATTGCCTAAACAGAAGTGCTGAAAAAGTGTCCCTCTGGAGACAAAATGGCAGATCGGAGGGCAAAGAATGTCCTTTAAAACTCCTGCTATAACTGTCTGTGCTGGCCGTGGCTTTAGGAATTGAAGTAAACAGGTGAGGATGAGTGTTTAAAACCTGCCAAGACACACTTGTAAAGTAGAAATTGGTAATATTTCATCAACTCAGTGGGTCTTGTTGCTCTGCAAGCATGTCAGAACTTTGTGTAGATCAGAGAGGAACTATGAAAATATTCAGTGATGAGGAAAAGTGTCCCCTACTGGGGAGCTGTTTCTGGTTATAACAAGTCTTGGGACACAGTCCAGAATAACTGCCTTCATGGAAGGAATACATCTGGAGCTAGAGCTTTACTTGAGTAAAGCAAAACTTTATCTAGAACTTGTGCTTGGGAAGCTGATCCAAGGCAAGACTGGTATGTCTAAACAAAAAGAACTGTCTACTACCCTCCTCTCTCTCTCAAAATGGTAAAGATTATTCCAAGGGCTAAAATAATAAACATTAAAAGCCCCTTTCTAAGAGATAAATGAGTAACTTATTTTAACTCTAGTGTTTGGCTTTTCCTGACTCTGGCATCCTGAAGGAGAAAGACTTTAAGGCTTACATTAATAAGAAAATTACAGACGTAACAAAAATGGATAAGTATCTGAATAATCTTTGTCTCCTACCACACCACTTTATCACATTTGAAACAGAAACCAGTTCTGAAAAATATGTTTGAAGACCTTTTCCATCACCATAACCCAGATGTGTTAAGGTATTTTAGCAGAATGAAGAGGCTACTTTTTTTTTGTCTTATAAGGCAGAAGGAATATCCACCCTTCCTGAAGCTTAATTCTTTTGAATTTTGTATTCACATAACTTGTACACACTGATGGAAAAGAAAAAAAAAATACACAGATCTAGATATCCTGAACATATTAGAAAGCCCAGGTGTCTGGCACTATTTGTCCATTTGTTCTACAAAGAGATTTAATTCAGAGAGGGACTGCAGGACATGCATCCACCTGCTGACACACCCCCTCCCTCATTTTCTGGGACAAAGCTTAGGACAGTGATCCACAGCAGAGCACTCCAGTGCATTATGCAGGGGCTCTCCTGAATGGGGGGTGTTGAGATGTGGGCCCTGGCATGGCCTCTCAGCCCCTTCCTTGCATTGCAGAGGGGCAGGTTGTTCACAGAGACAGGAGCTTGCAGGCTGTGTGGTACAGCTGTGGGTTGAAACACTAGTTGGAATTTTCTGTGGAAATTTCTAGCAAAATTTACCACATTTCAGCCTTAGTTCAATGAAATGTATATTATAAGGGAATGCACTTTTGATGGGGTCTCTAATGGAAATGATAATAAATGCTTCACTCCATGGTGAAAGTAGTTGTCTGATGAAGTTTTAATACAGCATCTCAGCATTCCGTGGGATCAGCTGTGCCAGGAATGAGCACCCTGAGCTATAGGCAGTATTAGATAAAAGTTTTGGCAAGGGAGTCTCTCAGCACTTTCTGTGTCTGACAGGACAGCTCTTGGCATGTGGGGCATATCACACCAGCTCTGTGACGGCCTGTGCCGCGGGGGTAATGACTGCTCTCACCATCCTCTGCAAAGGATACCCAGGTAGGAAGGTTCCTTGACTTTGAACACCATCCTAAATTTCTGTGACAAAAAAAATCAATTTCAGTATAGAAGCAGCAATAACAATCAATAATGCACAAGCCCATATAGATGGTACTGGGCAATAGCTTGATGCAGCGGCAGTTCTCCAGCTGTAGTGTAATAATGAAGGAAAAGTGAAATAATCCTGAACCTGTCCCATATCTGTAGTTGATATGTATAAAATTTCTATGCTACTAACACAGTATTAATAATCAAGACCTTTATATTACCTGTAACTCAAATTCAAATTATGACAGATGCTACCTCTGAGCCACTGATGGACTTCAGAGGTGTCTTTTCTGTTTGTCTGGTTTTGCTTACCCAACGATTATGCATCATGTGAAGAATAACAATGGAAAAAAAATTCTCTTCTGTAGGACACCTGGGGTCAGAGAGCCAAATATGTATGGGAAACACTTGAAGGACTGCTCAGACTCTAGCTCTCCAAATTGGTATTCAATTTTTGTCATTATCATGGTGCAGCAATCAAATTTTTTGTCAGATTAGAAGCCAAGAAAATAGGCTAATTGTTAGTATTTCCATGATTTGTTCTTTCTACTTACATTATGGACTCTTAAAAGTTGTTTTTTTCCTTTAGACTCTATCTGTGCATTTGGGTTAGTGGTCTCACATACTTGGTAGCTTCAAGCTTTTCAATAGGAGCCATTCCAGATTTATCATTCTTTTTTGTAAGAAAATATCTTGTGTTGCTTTGGAAATTATCTCTATTTAGATGATTATATACACGTCCAACCTAAATGGGGCAGCAGTTTAATTAAATTAATAAATCTGGTTTAATTTCCAGAATTCCACATGTTTCTGCCAGAAAGACTAGGTCTGCATCTTAACTGACACCTTATTACTTGGTGTACTGTCTTGTTGAGCAACAAGTTAGACAAAGGCAATGCCTGTGCTATTAAATGACAGAAGCCTGTGACACAGGTGTGAGCGCTGGATCACAGCCATCAGTCACCACTCACAGAGCCACAGGATGGGTCAGGTTGGAAAGGACCACAGGGGGTCACCTGGTCCAACCTCCCTGTTTAAGTTGGGTCATCCCAGAGGATGTTTCCAGTTGTAAACATGATCTCTGGTAACCCCTGGAGCCTACAACAGCCCAGAATAACTTCCACATGGAAATCCCTTTCACTGATGGTTTCAAATATGAGTTATGGATGGGTGACAGTGTGATTGAGGCACTACAGCTTTCACGACCAGGAGTCAGTGTCACTTTCCCTGCCAGTGCCTCCCCACTTGGCATATAGCTGGTGGGCCTCTTGGGACCAGGATGTACAGTGTGCAGCTCAGTGATGTACCTTGAGACATGGGAAGATACTCACTGATTTTGCTTCTATCTGCTGAATTCTACAAGTCAACTTCTATTGAGTTCATTACTGCTTGGCCTCGAGAATATTTGTGTGGATTACCCTTTTCTGCGAAGCTAGGAACTCTAGAGGGAAACCATTTTGGACCCCAAAAGTTTGAAAGATGGACCAAGCAGGAAGACAATGCTCCGTTGGGTTGTCCCTGTCACCAGACATGACCCTACCACCTAGCATGGCAGCACAATCCTGAGCAGAGCCATAGGCAGAGGTGGCTTCTGTGCTTGCTCTCCCTGACTGAAAGAATCCTCAGGGATTAACAGGAGGGAAGGAGTTCCTGGCTCCATCCCTGGAACACCTTCCAGGGAACCATGGAGAAAGTACTGCTCATACTGACTACCTTTGTGGTGTGACCAGGTCCTGCTCAGAGAGAAGTGGCTCTTCTGGGAGATAGAGAGAGCACTTTGGTGAGGGATGTGGGTGTTGGCAGCTCCTGAGACACGAGCACCTTGCCCAGCTGGGCAGTGTGGATATACTTGGCCATGTGGGACTGAATGCTCCAGGCTGCTGAAACAGAAACTAGGAAGGATGGAATGCCTTCTTTTTACTTACCTGACTCCATGAACAACGGGATGATTTCTATTCAAATAGTAGCCACATATGCTTTTGTTTCTGCATCCTTTGTGGTGATGAAATAGATCTTCAAAAGTTTATTTTTCAAAGAGAAGTTGTTAAAAGCTGAGCCACAGCCCTTCAGGTGGGGAGTTGCAGAGATTATTCCTGCTGGAATGCTGGCAGGTGATTGTGTAGGAGTAGCATGAGTAGAGAGGTGGTAGCAGTTCATACATGAATAGAGAGGAGAGGATAAGAATGTAGACCCTCAGTTATGGCAGTGATCAACACAACTCATGAAAAAGAAAGAGTTAACAGAGTGGACTGTCAGCATGAATATAATCTATTTCATGCATTTAGCATTGTGAGAATGCAAGTCCCAGGCAGAGGAGGGGCTGTGTTCAGGGAAGGAGGGGGTGAATGCTGCTAAGTGTTTGTGAAGATTTTGATGGAAATATGCACTATCTAAATTGCCACCTTCAGTTCTGGAATTAGAGGAGGCAGACAAGTGTGTGGGGCCATCTGTGCCTGCGAGGCCAGGCAGTGTGTGTGGGAACTGAGGGCTGAGCCCTGCTGGGATCCCTCTGTCTGCCATGAGGATGCTCATCAGCCATTTGGGTTGCACAGCAGGAAAAGGCACTATGAGCACTGGTATGGATTTCTAGGATGTCCCTCAGTGTCCAACACCTTGTGGTCAACCAGCTGGACACACATTCCACTGGTGGTCATTGGAAACTGGACCTATGACCAAATGGTCAAGGGGGAAAGCAACATTTTGTATTTTATGGTATATAGAGAGTGTTCCCAGAAACTACCTCTAATTCCAGGCAGGAAGGGCTCATTTTAGCAGAACTGCAGTTGTCCTGAACTAGAAATTAATCTGCCATGGAGCCCCTAACTGGGGCCAGCTTGCCTGGCTTCAGCCTGGAGGGTGAGGCAGAACTACAGATGGGCCGTATGAAGCATGGATAGTTGTCTGATAAGCATATGGAGAAAATGCTGGGATAGGGAGATTATCCATGGCAGACAGCAGGATGTTGTCACACCTGGTGCCCAGCAAAGATTTCCAGCCTGCAAGCATAGAACAAGGTGTACTGGAAGGTTTCATACCCTGCTGCCTGCTTCTGGAGTGACCACCACTGGGGTTGTGGGGAATAACAAGGGTTCTGAGCCAGGGCTGGCTACCAGCAATTTGTGACTTGGAGGCAATGGCTGTTTTTCAGGAGTGGCTTTCAGCTGATTCAGTGGATATGAATCAGTCTGTGCTATTTGGCCTTGGGGCCCAAAGCCTTCTCTTTGTCAATATAAACAAATTTGTCTAGGCTTACTGAGCTGTCGCTCAGTTTTTTATCTACTCTTGAGCTGGATCTCTAAGTTTCCATTCCCAGAGCCATAACATATCTTTGAGCAAGTGTACAAAACCTGTGGAGTGTAAAAGAGTAAGAAAAGAGCAGGTAACAAAGAAAGAGAATTCGTGAAATTATTAACTTGTCAGTTTAACCCCAATTAAGAGAAAAATTCTGGAATGGAAAAAATCAAACCATCTGTAACATCTTGGAAAAACATCAAAGAGTTGAGCAGCTGCCAACATGGTCCATTTGTTCAACCCAGTTCCCTTCTGTGACTGAGTAATTGCCAGTGGATAAAGAAGGCATATTAGATGTTACATTTTGAGATTAGTAAAGCTTTTGCTATTCCCTTGCACAACACTATTGCAAATCCGTACATAAATTAAATTACAGGGTGAAAAGCCAAATGGCTTGGATAATCATGCTCAGAAAATTGATCTGATATCTGACCCAACAGAAACGTCAAATGAGTTTTCACAGAGTCTTTTGAATGGAATGGGGAGTTGGCCTACTGTAACAGCTAGCTAGAAGCAAGCAGACTGGCTTTATTGCTAAGCTAGTCCTCCAGTCTTAATAAAGAATACAATCAGAAATAAGGATAGGATATGGAATCACAGAATGGTTTGGGTTGGAAGGGACCTTTAAAAGTCATCAAGTCCAATCCTCCTGCAATAAGCAGGCACATCTTCAACTAGATCAGGTTGCTCAAAGCCTCATCCTAGCAGACCTTGAATGTTTCCAGAGATGAGGCACATGCAGCTTCTCTGGGGACCCTGTTTCAATGCCTCCCCACCCTTGTCATAAAAAATTTCTTCCTTATGTCTATTATAGAATCATAGAATATCCTGAGCTGGAAGGGACCCACAAGGATCATGGAAGGTCAGCTCCTGGCACTTTACAGGACCACAGCAAAGGTCACACCATGTGCCTGGGAGCATTGTCCACGTGCTTCTTCTCCAGCCCTCTGCTCATTTTTGTGGCCCTCCTCTGGACACAATCCAACAGGTCCATGACTTTCTTGTGCTGGGTTCCTCAGAGCTGGGTGCAACACTGCAGGTGGGGTCTCACCAGAGTGGAACAGAGGGGCAGAATCCCGTCCCTCACCTGCTGCCCACGGTGCTTTGGATGCAGCCCAGGACACGTTTGGATTTCTGGGCTCTGAGTGATACGGCTGGGCCAGGCCCATCTCTTTCAGCCTAAGTCCTTCTCAGCAGGCCTGCCCTCAATTCCTTCTCCCACCAGCTGTTTTGATACTGGGGGCTGCCCTGACAGAGGGGCAGCACCTTGCATTTTAGAGAGGGAAGGGTGAGGTGTTTTGCTGAGAGCAAATATGTAATGAGTGGTTCTGAAAGCTTCCTGGAAAATGAGATGGGCAATCATGGGACTTAAAATGTTATATGACTCAGAAACATGATGCTGATTTTATCTGGCATGAGAAGGAACCAAATGTTGTATCAATAAACATTTGTATTGCCAGCAAAATACAGAATGTACTCCCAGTCTGTTCAATATTATTGAGGCCTTAGTTGTAGTGGTATGTCCAGTACTCTCCAGAGAAATATGGACTCCCTAGAGATTTTCTGGCAAAAGAAGGATGGAGTGATGATCTGGTTTGGAACTGAAGAGAAGGTTGAATGCAACAGGTCTTAAATAAAAGCTGTTGTGAATCTGTTGTTCAAAAAGCCTGTGATACACAGGATGATGACTTTTGCAGTGGTTTAGAATCATAGAAAGGAAGGTCCTTGTGTATTTTCATTTCCTTTCTTAAGCTAACTGGGAAAACTGTGTGAAACACTGTGTGGATTGCTGGAAGAGTCTGGGGCACCTTCGCTTTGAAGACCCCACAGGAGCTTTGAAGCTTAGTCTGATATTTTGTCTGTTTTATGAAGAACTAATTATCTAACAATTTTCATTGTAACACTGTTTAGGCTATATAAGGGCCAAATGCCTAAAATATTAAGTGACATTTCTTGTCAAGATATCAGAAGTCTTCCTGGCTGAATTTCAATCTGGGTAAGGAAAGCAAGACCTTCAGCCTTCAGAGAGAAGCAAATGGGAGAATCCCAAGTTTGGCACCATGCTTGAATTTCGGACAAGAGGAGAAAGCATTGGAAATTCTAGGATTCCAGCCTGCCTCATGCTATTTCCACCTTACATGCTGGCAAAACGGCTCCAGATCTTACTGAACTGTTGTACACTCTCTGACTATGTGTTGAGCTTCATCCCATAAGTAAAGTGCAAAATAAGGAGCACCTGTGCAGTGTAACAATCTCTTGTGCCTTGGAGCAGGTCATACCTGCAGGAAAGCAGGATATACTGGTGATACAAACCTCTAGCAAGCTAGATTTGAAGGTCAGCAGCTCAGACCCACTGCAATCCAGCTGCTATTTCCTTGGCTGTTCCCTGGCTGGTGACAGTTCTGATGGCAAGGCTACACAGGGAGATGAGAGCCTTTTCTCTGTGGGTTTGGGTTTTCCAGAGGTGGTGAATGCTTCAGAGACATTTCCATGTCTTCCTTTTGCTGAAAGCACAGTCCTGGTTGGCTATCACCATGAATTTTAGAGAAAGAGATAATATGTGCCATGCCTGACATGTCCATCCTGCCCTGGAGTGTCATGTAGATTATGTACAACAGCATCTAGACTATGCACCGAGTTAGGATTTTTTTTCCACACTAGCATGATAATGAGGTTATAGCCAGCCCACCCAAAAAAGGGTCATCCAGCCCTTTCCTAAGCCTGTGGTATTTGTCTGGTGTGCTGTAATGCTCCCCACTGATATGGTCTCCCATAAATATTGACACTGATCTTTGGGATGATATGACCCTACCATGATTTGGTGCAGGAATTTAAAGTTTTGGATGTTTTAACAAGGAACCTCTTTTTTACTTCCCAGTAAAAGTCTGTTGAAACACGGCCAAGTTACCAGGCTTCACACTGCCTTTGCCCTGCCCTGCCCTGCTTGGGGAAGGCAGAATAGTTTGTTCAGGTCAGTGAGGAGCAGGAGCTTTTATAGGCACTGCCTCCAGCTGAGCACATCTCCTCATTCCCATGCAGCTGTCGTCAGCTGGCCTGACTGCAGAGCCCAGGCTGAGACTGTGGGGTACAAACAGGCATATAATTATTAATCTCTGCTAATGCCATCACTTGGCACCAGAAGAGAGGAGTGGGTGTAGAGAATTCAGTAGCTTTTACCTAGTGCATAGCTAGAGCTCTTTAAAGCTTGTCTCAGTTAATAAGCACCTCATGACCTTCAGAGGTCAGGGTTTATTAGGAAGAGAGTAGTCGAGCAAAGTGCACAGGGATAAACTCCTACATTTCAAAAAGCCTGCCATCTGTGTACAGATCACTCTTTTCCCTCCCTGTCTTCTCTCTTTGGGGAGCAGAAACAGAACCACCCCAGGCTGAATTGTGTAGGTAAGAGGACAGGGAGTCTAAAAACAGGTAGGAAAAAAGAAAGAGAGGGTCTTTAGGAGAGGAAGATAGCTACATGAGAGCGTGCTCAAGTAAAACCTGGAGATTTAAGCAGAATTGCTGTGTTTCTGTTCCCCAGTAAGGGCTTGCAGAGTGCAGGAGTTTTCTAACTCTGCTGCCCTGGCAGATTGTCCATCAGTTTAAAAGTCAGAAACACAAACGTTCACTATAGCTAGTGGTGCGGTGCCACTCCTGCTGTTGCTATTTGCCTTCATAGAACATAACCCCATTACTGACTATTTTTTAGGTCTGTGGTCTGGTCCTTCAGATCACAGCATGATTAAATTCTTTTTGAGAGGAGACATCAGTATGCTACATCATGACCTATATTTTGCATGACATACTCTCTAGTTTATGTGTTTTGACCGATTTTTTACTCTCTACACGAGCAGTTTAATGCGCAGATCTGCAGAGCTAAGCTTACACTAAAAGCCTCCTGAAAAGTCCCAACATTGCAGCTTCAGGGCAAAGATGCTTTTATTAAAAACAGGCAGCTTCTGAAGTCTGTAGGAGACATACATAAGTGTGTGTTGTGGTGTAACCAGTGAGACTGTTTCCTGGAACACGAGCCTTTGTATATTGCTTTAGAGGAATAAGTTAGGTGATGTTTATACTGAAAAGCTGCACTGAACTTCCACTGGGGGCAAGTACAGGGGTGTGTGTGCGTTTTCTGTGGGAAGAGAGCTTGGCTCATGTTGTTTTCTGGAGCTCTGGAGCTGCTTGTAGACTCTATTACTACTTTTTATTGAGGTTCAGAAAGTAGGAGGGTGAGTTCCTGAGGTTCTTACGTGCCATAGCTTTGGTTTTATGGAAAGATTTAGTGTTTTTGTTGTGCAGAGTAATCTGTTCTGCCTTTAAAGAGCATGGCTTGCTCTTGTGTGATTCCCTGTTCGTTGCAGGGAAGTTGGGCTAGGTGACCTTTAGAGGTCCCTTCCAACCCAAGCTATTCCATGGTTGTATGATTCTGGTCTAGCACATACCAATGTCAGGAGCTGAGTTGTTGGAGTCCTGCATTTTGACATGGGAAGAGTTCAGATGGATGAAAGACTGGAAAAACTTCAAAGCTACCTTAAAGGGCATTCCCTATACATTTCTATTTAAAATTACACTTGATTAATTTAAACATCACTATATTGCACTGAGAAAGGATTATTTGTTCTTTAGGATTTTTGGGTGGGGTTTTGTTTTTATTACTTTAAAGTGGGAGGCTCTTTATACCACCATATCTCAGGCACTTATTATTTTATAGATGCTTGTAGCTTATCTGTAGAACTAAAAGCCCTTTTACTAGACAGGAAAGCTCAGTTTTCTTCTATTTTTGTCAAACCTTTTTTTTATATATATTGTTGTAGTAGTGACAGAGAGGAGAATGCTTTAACACCTGTTATGAGCAAACCTCAATTCTGGGAGAAACGGAACAGCTTTTCAAACTGAAATTTTGTTTACAATGTGGGATTTCAGGTTTCTCTCACTTAATACAAAAAAACCCCATCAAAATTAGGATGAATATCTGGCTGCTCTCCTGTCATCCTCAGGACAAGTGTTCCACTGCCTTGAAGCTTTGCTGTAGGTAAATAACTGAATTTAAGAGAACAGCAGTGATTTTACATGGCCTTTGCTCTAGCTTTGTGTACCCCTAGCTCACAGAGGAGGAAAGGGAAGTTAATCACAGTAAGTTTTCCTAAAGGTATTTTACTGAATAATTCAAAATTAACTAAAATTCAATTAATTAGACATACATTCATATTGCTGCTTTAACTTTTAAAGAGTTTTAAGATGGATTTGGCATCAGAATGGATTATAAAACTGCAGATAATAGAGGAGAGCTGAGGACTTCATATATCTAGCATGCACTCACACCAATACATGTTCCATCTCTTCCAGGCCAGAAGATCTTTAGTGACAAATGCAATTTAGAGGGTTTTTTTAACCTAATCCGATGGGTCAGGTACTAAGTATCAGAAAATTAGATTTAGCTCTTTGCCATGAGGGAGCCTCAAAATTTGTCTTAGATTTCTCATCTTGCAGCTCAAGGTTTAGTTGGAAATGTAAGAGATGCTGTCACTGGGGACTGTGAAGTACTGTCTGAAAATCCTTTTCAAAATCATTAAAAGCATTTGCTTTTCCTTCGGTGTTACCACAGTTCTAGAAAATGTAATGTCTTCAATAAAAAAAAATTGTTTGTTGTGATTAATTATATATTGCTTTATAGTCAAAGGGAAGATTTTAGGCTGTTTAGAGCTAAGACCAACCCAGAGATAGCTGTGCCCAGTGGAACTTTATGCAAAGCTGCTCAAGGGGATGTGGAAACTGGCGGACGTGAGAACTCGGTGCTTTTCATGAGCTAAATTTGCTCCTCACTGCAGGCTGGTGAGGCTTTTCAGTGACTCCATACAGTGAGTGCCACAGCCACACTACAGAAAAATTTCATGTCTGTTTCTCATTTTCAAGCCAAGTAATAGTGTGAGTCTGTCTACACATCAGCAATGAAAAAAATGACTGCTGCTCACCCACTAATCAAGCAGCATCACTTCTGTCCCTTTAAGAAGAATTTTTAAATTTGGAGAGCTTCTCTGTGAGTGATCTCCTCAAGTCACTGTCTGAGACAAGAATCTTGTGTGTGTGCTCTTCCTTGTGAGCTGGAAGTCACTTTAAATCTGCCAACACATTTGCTTAGCTTTCCTTTTAGAGCAGATCCAGCTGTTCTTCAGGGTCTCTGGAGTATCTGTATGTTCTCTTAAACACTCCTTTCTGGCCAGTAAATAGGGACAGTAGCTAGACTGTTTCCCATACTAGAAGTTTAACAACCTTGGGCGTTATTACATGGCTCAGATATGTTCATGGTCATAGTTCAATCCCTGCTTGTCTTTACTTGAGGCTTCATCAGCCCCGTGTCCAGGCTCAGCTCTTGGAGCAATGCTGGCTCCTGTCAGCCCCCTGACACAGCCCACCTACCCTTTGCTTTTCAGAGGTAGTGGTGCTTGACTGACAATTGGTTCTTCTGTCATGACCCCGATGAAATCCAGGAAAAAGTGGAAGAGATTATCTGAAATTAATTAGGAGTTAATGAGGCTTGTTTGAAGCCAGCAAAGGGAGTCACAAAACAGCCAGTGATTAGAAGGGTGGTGAAAAGGGCTGTGCTGAGCCATTAATCAGACAAAAACAAGAAAACAACTAACACTGATTTAGGGATGTTTTTCCCTTCTGGTTTATAAGTGCGAAATTCATGCTTAGGATAAAACTACACTGTTTTAGAAATGAGATAGAACAGTTTTACGAAAGGTTAAAGATGCTAAATGGGAGACAGAGGAAATAAGAGGGAAATAAGATTTATTTGTCTTGGTCACTGGCCATGGAGATCATTCCATCTTCTGTTGAAGGATGCATGAACCTGTGCTCCCTGTCTCCTGGAATGACAATTGTTCAGACCAAGCCATCTTCTCCCAGGTGAATACACACATTTGCACTTGTTCTTCTCCTACTCTCAACAAAGTGAGAAATAAAATACCATACCCTGGAGCTGGGGTAGGATGGAGGGTAATTTCTGCAGGCTCCTGTAGCCTGCTCTGTCATGTCCACCAGCAATAATGCTCAGGAATTTGAAGACAAATTAAAGCAAGTGTGTGATATAATAAGCACAACTGGGCTGTTCACTAGATTCAAGAATCCTACTGACAGAAGAATATTTAGCCACAAGGGTGGGAAAACTTAAGTATAATAATACAAGGGATTGGTTTTTGTCCTTTTTGCTATGGTGGGTTTTGTTTCTTTGTATTTATGGGGGTTTTTCCCCTCTATAGTTGTGACAGATGGCTGAGTAAAGTGAGGCTCCTGAAGTGTTTTCCCCACTGTCCCTGATTCCCCCAAATATGGAGAGTAATTTATGAAAAAGCTGTTGACAGAGGAATTTTAGAAGTAAAATATTTACCTAATGTTCAGATACTGGATAAAGGAATTTTCAGTTAATGACGCTTATTTTTCTCTTTAATCAATGCCTTTTTCAAATGTGCAGAATCCTCAAATTAGGTCTTGTGTCTTTTGTGTTTCTGAATTCAAAATATTTGTGACTTTTTCCCCTTTTCAAGTGCTTAAAATATTTGAAATAACTCCTATAAACATTAGTATCGATACACTGATGTGCTTGATCATGCAATGGAAGTGGCTACAAAGTCAGCAAAAGCAAATTTAATTTTCTTTTTATGAATAAAAATCCTAAAATATTTGTCCAGTTCAGACATAAATATTTTCTTTCATTTTTTTACTGTGCTATTTTGGCTGATTCCATTGTTTACTTCATTGGGAAGATCCTAACATTTTAATAGGCAAGAAGAAGATGAGTGAAGCCTTCATTGGAAAATATAATGTGTATCAAAATATAATGTGTGTTATTATAGGCTTTCTGTGAATGAGAGTATTCCAACAGGAAGCCTGGACCTGCCAGTCAGTGGTGCCAAGATCTCCCTTTCACTAGAACCTATTTTAATAATTTTCTTTGAAGTAATGAACTGAATATAATATTCTGGTAGTGTTGAGTGTCATGATTTTATATAAATGACATTGAATTTTCACTTTGTTCCCCCTTCTTATTGAAGCCTATTTTTGACTGCTATGCAGTAAGCAGGTTCCCTCAGTGAGCCACAATGACAGCATGCAAGTCCTTCAAGTGAAATGTGAAATGTTGATCAGAAATTATCTGTATATGGCTTGTTTTTTTTTTCTCCTTACCATTCTTTAGTGCCTTGTATTAAATTTTCACTGCCATGTTTATTTTGGCTGTCTCCATAACCCTGCTGTGACCTCTGTCATCAAGATGGTATATTTTTTCCCTGCCTCGTGTATCTCCTCTGTTTACTTCACAGAACTGAACAAGACCAATGTTGATCTGAATGTCTATTCACAGCTATGTTTACTGGCAGTATTTTCCCATGACAAAATTTTTGTTTTCTTTTCTCTGGCTTTTAACCAGTTCCTAGTGCATAACAGGACTTTATTTTCTATCCACTTACCCTGCTTTCCCCTCCTCAATTTTTTTAATAGTTCTGTCCAGAATTAGTTTTATATACATGGAAAATAGTTTTAGACATTTGAATAGTGTTTTCCATGGACTTAGGCTTCTAAGGAGGATCTCTGGATTCACTGCACCCAGAAGAAGGAAAAATATATCCAGCCTAGGCTATTCAAGGCAAGCACTGTTGGTCATGCCATGCCACATCACTGTCAGTTGACTTCTGGAGTTGCCTCCCAGAGTTGAGGATGAGGAAGGCACTTCCCCAGAAGACCAGGGACATGCTCCTTCTAAACTGATAAAACTGCTGCAGTGAATTGGGTGGTCTGAATTCCTTCCATTGTCAAGGATACCAACCTCTAGGCACTTGAGTTAGCCAAGTTAATTCCATCTAAAGGGTTGTCTTGTCTCTGACACAGCGCTTGCTCCAAATGGGGAATCAGCCTCAAATTTTGTAGGACAAAACAAGGAAACCCTGAAAAAGTTGATGCAGCAGTTCTCTCTCTTGCTCTTATCTGAGAGACCTGCAGTGCAGCAGGAAGTTACAGAAGTTTCATCTGCTTGGGGGCTGAGTGCCTTAGGGATTCTCTGTGACTTGGATCATTCAGCCTTGAAAAGGTTGCTCAGAAAAATTCTACTGAGTTGTCTTTTACATTTTTATGCACAGAGCCACAATTCTTACCCTCATTAACAAATATCAACTGTGACCTTATATTAGTACATTTAGGGATTTAAGTGATAGTTCAGACTCTTTCCTGCATTATGCAGAAGTATGTTGGAAAATGGAGAGAATAGGGGTGCTTGACTCGGTGAAATTTGTGGACTTTGTGTAGCGAACAGACCTTACAAGGATGTGGCTGCTAATATATCTGATACCTGGATATCGCTGCAGCTTTCTGAAGAGAGGAATTTATGCTGTGTAAAACCCTCACTGAGATGGGAAACCAACTTTGTGAGATCCAGGATCATGCCTCTAGTTTGCCAGGGCTGTGAATGTTTAACTAACAAGGAAAAATACCTTCCTTCTTTTGTGAACATTTTAAGGATCTGGTTGTTATGGCATGGAGTAAAGGAAGTAAGTATATATGGCTGTCTTGTTTTCCATCCCTTCCTTGATAACTCTTATCAAACAGCATTTGACATATGTGGGACTCAGCAAGAAAACTTGAGCCATTGTTGGTTTTCTGCTGCTACTCATGGATCAGGGAAGTGGCACACTGACACTGAGTGACAGATGAATTTGCCCACAGCAAAATGCAGCTGCTCACAGATGTGTAAAAATGAGACAGCAGCATAAGTGGCCTGTTAGGAGAAAGCACCAGGAATGTTCAGGGGGGTTTGGAGTTATCTGACCAGGAATATTGGATGCTTGTTTTTTATTAGTTACTTGCTTGGCCCACATGAAATGTTTTCTAGGTGATAAACATAACTGAACACCAGCTTTCTACAGGTGCACTGCGAGTGTATGAATAAATGGTCTATCATAACTGAAATAGTACTGAGTGCCTGTAACATTCTCTTAGGATAACCCACTGCAATGTGGTTTTCTTTGATTTATTTTTAGAGTCATAATGCATCCAGTTGTAACACATCTCATGAACCTTGCATAATTCAACCATATAGTAGTAAGTTTCATGAAAATGGGAAATACTTAAAATACTTTGTGAAATAAAATATTATCCGGTACTGGTTAATTTAAAGGCTGGTGAATAAAAGTGTGAATCTGATTTTATATTCTAAGTGAATATTAATATTTATTGCCTCTAGTAACAGAAGGCAAGTCTGTTTTCAATTTAATGGGCCCTAGCAGAAGACTCTGAAATGTCAGCCCCCCATGAATTTAGTATGATAAGTTCAACCACTATTTTTTGACAATATGAAATCAAACCCAATATCCCATTCTCCTAGGGGAAAGAAAAGAGAAAGATTTGAACCAAAAGAAATGCAATCTGCCCTATACTGAGGAACTGTACCAGATCAAGCAGCTCCCTCACAGGACTGCCATTGTCGTGTCCAGATTTTATCCAGCAGTTTTGTCAGTGCTGTGTATTCACATTCTTAATTGTGGTGGTATTTCTGTTTAAGGAGCCTTTGTGGATAGCTAAAAAGCAAAGGGAGCCATGTTTTTGCACCAGAAGACAGCTTTCTGTGATCAGGGAACTGAACTGGCAGAAACTGCCCGCTCAAATAATCGCCTCCATGGGCATTTAGTGCATGTATGGAAAGAGCTGGGAGAGAGAGAGGTTCTTTCAATGTCCTGATGAATCAGCCATGGTTATGAGGAAATAGTTCTTCAGAGTGCTGTCAGAGTGAAGCATAATGTTCTTCAACTTCTGGTATTTGTTATGTCCCAGTAAATATTCTGGTAAGGACACAAGGCACTTTTTTAACAGCTTAGTATCTCTTTCTCCTTTATTTCTCTGCTTTTTGAAATGGAGGTATTTATCATGTGAGTTAATTAATTTTTGAAGTCTTAGCCAGTTGTACCTTCATATCTCACTTTGAAACTAAATTCCATTATAAAAGTGCTGTTTCAAACTTATAAGTCCGAATTTTTTCATCTCCCTTGCCTTCTCCTTTAAGTGCCACAGCAGTTATATGGTTTGTTTTCTTCTCTTCACTTAATGATGGTTTCTGAGACAAACATTATTTTTGAACCAAAAATAAGTCAAATTAAAGTGAAATTTGGCTTAATCTAATACTTCTATCTACTGCTAAAAAAAAGAGGCTACAATCCTTATTTCAGCATTATCAGTACATGTCTTTCTTAAACTCTTGCCCAATTTCTGTTTGAAGAAAATAAATTGTAATTGAGCAACCTTGTTTATGAGTTTTTGAGGTTAAATATTTTTTGAACTGTGTCTTGTTGATTTGAATAGGGTTTTTTGAACAGTGGCCTACTTGAAATAACATTTTCTGTTGAGAATCATTTATCATTTTCCTTGGTGAATGAAAATGTGTGTTGCACTTCCGAGCACATCTCCATTGGGTTGCTTGCACTTCCAATAATCTTTTAAAACCACATCCGGATTTGCCACAGCATGGAAGTGGGACAGAGGCACATTCAAGGGTGATGTGCCATCACACCTGAAGCTGCTTCTGCACACGAGTGCCTCTTGCCTGGGCTGAACCCCACTTAGAGCATGGATAAAGTTTTAGCCAGGGACAGCCACAGCCTTCAGCTGCTGCCTTCCCCCTGTGTGCTTAGAACTGCTTGTCCTCTGAAGATGGAAACTGCTTCCCTGCTTTCCAGAACTGAGCATTCTCAGAGTGCTGCTGTGATGCTGCTGGTGGCACTGCTGTCTTGTCACCTGGCACCAGAGCAGACAGCTCTCAGCTTGATTCAAGGTGAAGGCTCCTGCCTACTCGAGGAGGAGGAGAGGACTGACCTTGTACCTCCAGGCTGTTTATTGTGCAGAGACAAGTTATCCATAGTTAAATCTGTAGCTGCAGCAGTGCTTTCATCAGGGCTGCCTTTAACTGCAGTGCCAAGTCTAAGGCAAGAAGAAGAAAGTACACTCTCTCACATCCTTGAATGAGATTAAACAGTGACTGAGATGTCTTAAAATTTGAAATGCCTCAGATTAAAGACAGATTTTGGGTGACCAATGGGTGGGGTTTTAGTCTTTAAAGTAAACAAACAAATATATTCAGCATTCCACTCTGTCCCTTGGCGTGCTGAACAACATCCATTATAGCATTGGGTTTTAAGCATTAGCATTTATTGAAATTGGCCTCTATAATAGACCATGTGTAAGTCAGAAATCATTAAAAAGTTAAAGAAATATCTGCTGTTGAAATGTGGAGCATTCTTGGGTAGCAATGCCAACAGGAGAAAAGACAGTACTCTTTGCTTTTTGTGACAATGGTCCCATTAGTTCATTATATCTGAACTGACTCACTTGGTCAGTATCACACTTTTCTTCAAGTCTGTTTGGTCTTTGTTTTTTTCTCCCCCTCCCCGCCACCCCCAATTTTTTGTTTTAATTTATTTTTTTTCTTCCCTGGGCTGCTAACTGCTTTCCTACTGTAGAAAGGCAGTGAAAGTTTATGTAAAGTCACTCACTAGGAAAGGTCTGTATCATTTCTCATTCAGCATTCTGGGAATTGTTCTGTGGGAACCTGAAATTTCAGCTTCTTTGCAATTCTGTTACATGAAAATTTGAAACTCAGCAGCAGATGCTAAACCTCACAGCGGTGCTGCTCCAGCTGACTTCTGCCTTTTGGTAGCATTTGAGTCTGGTCCATATGTTAAATGGGGAGAACATAATGATGGAAACTTCATCTCACTGAGATGGAACAGGTCTGAATGCCATTTGGACCCTACCAGACTACTAAAAGTAGCACCAGGTGCCTCCCATTTGTGTTTTAAAGTAAAAGAGCAGTGGCTGAGTTGTCTGAAGGTTCTGGTTATCTTTGTGTAGGTATATTAGTGTCCTGCTCTGGCTCTGGGGCCTTCTCTGCCTGGTTCCTGGATCAGAGCAGTTGTGAGCCCAGAGCAGGGTCCAAGACAAAACATAATCCCTGGGAGAGCGGAGGGAATCATAAAAAGGAGAAGAATAACACAGAACATGGGCTTGGAGGTCCTAGACTTGGCCTGAAATTTTAATAAATACTAATTTTACACATCAACACTTGTTGCCTAATTGTTATGGATTAAAAAAAAAGTCTTCTAAAATAAAATATTCCTTAATGATCTTCTTTGGATTAATTGCTTGGCACTTGCAGAATGTCCTAAGGAGTCTCATAGAAGTTCTAGTTTTCTGAAAAGTTTTGAAACATCTTAATTTCACGTTTTCCCAGAGATTAGCATTTGGGGATAAAGCCTGGGAATGAAAATGTGATTTTGTTGACATAAACATAGTTTGGTTTCTTGTTTGTTTTGTTTGTTTGGTGTTGGGTTTTTTTTTTTAAGATTCTGAATTACTTTTGGGAAACTGTCTTATTTTTCTCACCTTTGCAAATTGGAAGGTTGGGTAGATTGAACTGGTGTTGATGTGAAGTACTTGCAGAAACTATTCTTTTTCACAGAATATTAATTTTTAATTCAAAATAACAATTTTTCTTGGAATTATTTACTTAAGGTAAAACTATATCTTTGGTTTTTTTTCCTGTGAACAGAACAGCCTTGAATTAATTTTTGACAGCTGTAATAATGCTTATGTTTTTTATTCCCCATGCCAGGACTGAGATATGAAAAGAGGACTTTCCAGTAATGTTCTTTGCACAAAGAGAAAACTGTTCTCCCAATGTTGATTAGCACTTTCTTTTTTTCATTTCCTCTGCAGATCTTGGAATTTCCCTGTTCTCTCTATTAAAATATTTAAATTCACCTATATAACTTTTTTTTTTACAAAAGAAAAGTATTCCTACTCAGATCCAGGATTCAAAATCCTGTAGCAAATACTAGATGTTGCTTTTGCAATCAAACTGCCAAAAAAAGAGAAAATTGTGTGAGACTTCGTGAAACACGAAGACAATAAAAAATTATAAAATTGCTTGTTTTCAGAAAACTAATGTACTTTAACAATCTGAAAGTGAATTTACCACTTTTCCTTTTAAATTCTGCAAATATTTTTGCCTCTTCCAGTATTTAACTTGCTAAGTGATATCTGAATTTGGCTTGTTCTGAACCAAAGCATTTTCGCCTCTTGTGAGATCCCAGAAATTTATTAATTGAAGTAGAACAGTTGTCATATTCTTTTCTCCATCTAAAAACCCTTTTTCCAATTTCTTCCATGAGTGCTCATTTTATTTTAGGAAAAATTTATCACCTAAGATGATGAAAGCTACAATTTTCTCAGCAAGCTGTCAAACAACAGTTCTATTATCCTGTCATTTGCACATGAATAAAATGTCTGTTGGAACTAATAATAAATTTGCCTTCATTTTAATGTGACTGGTGATTTCTTGCTATCTCAAGGAACACTGCAGAATACTACAGGAAGTGCAACTGAGCAGGCAGTGATAATGTCATTTTGGCCCATCTTCAGTTACATGAAAATCCTATCACAATTTGGAAATGTTTATTAATGTATGTAAAGTATGGGAAATTAAGGTCTGTCCCAACTGAACTGATGTTTATTTAGCTACTATGACTCAAGGGTGATAATATGTGAGTTTGAGTATGTGAACTCCTGTGGAGTGCTGGGTGAATAAACAATGTGACAGAGGTTTCACAGAAAGTTCATCACTGCTGTTTGCTTTTTGCTGTGTTGAGTTTTCTTTCTTTTCTCTTCTTCCTGCTGTGAATATTCCTGAAAGACAGGATGGGGGGGGGTTTATGTTCTTTTAAATGTTTGAGAGAGATAGCCGTGTGAGCATGCCCAGTAAATACATAAATATTTCTATTTCAGATTCTCTTTTGGGTTTGGGAATGAGATTAGTCAAAGGGACGGGGGGAGAAGGGAGAGCATGCAGTCAGCTGGAGAAAAGATTAAATACTCTTTGATCACAAGCAGCAGGACTGCTCTTCCCTTGCTGTGTCCTGCAGCTCTGACTTTAAAGTCCTAGAGCTGAGAAATACACAATTTCCACTTCTTTTTCTCCAGCAACAGCTGTTGCTACCTGAAACTTGGAGGTCTGGATTTACAGGGAGCTTTGGAGCAGTTCTGCCTTGCCAGGGTGCAGGCTGCTACCTGAGGGCAAGCACGTGGCCTCCACATCCCTGCAGATGTACCTGGTCTTTTGGGGGCCCACAGCTGAAATTAGAAGGACTGACAAAAAATGATGTCCCACTTGTCATGGGGTATATGCTTTGAGAGAGTTTTATATAAAGCTGCAAAAACTTGCAAGTGACTGAATTGTCTTGCACGATTCTCCAGCTGATGGCTTTCTGTGGAGCATGCCCCTGGGTTCATGGACACCCTTGGCATTTGGGGAAGGCCAGTAGATGCTTTTACTCTCTGTGTAGTAAGTAGCATAGCTGGGTGCCACAGAACAGACAGGAGGCATCTGGCCAGGCTATGGGAAATGCTAAAGGCAGGGATATGTCCTGAGCTGTGTCCCTAAGACAGCTAATTTATCTGTGCCTTCACTTGTAATTCATGGCCCCATGAAAGGAGCCAAACTTTCCTTTCAGAAATAAAAAAAGGATAAGCTTTGAAACTGGTGAATACATTATTTTTTTCTGCAGTGTCTGGAGCAGTCAATAGAAGCCATCCATATCTCTTCACTGCTTTACTGCCTTACATTGGCTTGTAGGTGGCATTCCTTGGGATCCGAATTGATTACCTGTCTCTGCACCAGTATAATCTCAGCTGTGTGGGAACTACACAGAGTCTCTACCCAAACATTTGTGGAAGTCTCCTGGAAGGCAGGAAATCTCTCTTTGGGCAGATCTTGGCTGAATCCTCAGTCACAGCTCTGGCTTCTGAGGGAACGTGTAGGGAGAGACAGACGGAGGAGAGCAGGACTGGGAAGGGCTGTGCCACTGGGTCACACTGGGTCAGGCCAAGGGACTGTCTGGGCAAGGATCTCTGTCTCAGAGCATCCCAATCACCACCCCAAACCCATGTTACAGCTCTCTTTCTGACAGCTCTGTTAATCCTTCTGGCACATCCCGTGTAAGTGGCACAATTCCAAACATGAGACAGCTTTGGGCTAGCAGCAGGAGAGCAAATAGGAGGAAGGAGCAGCATCCACTGAGAACTTACTGCTCCACATCACCACTGTGCTTTGCAGGAGGTAAAGAATGTGAACCTACTTCTGAGCCTCCTATACTGACAAGAAAAATCTTCTTTTGCCATCCAAGAAGAGTTTAATGGAATTTTTCAAACTATATTCAGTACATGGGTCACAGTCAAATAAATGTTTAATATAAAAGATCTAAAATAACTGCCTTAACCTACCTTGTGAAATAGTGTAATTTCTGGTGTGTTTTAAGCTACTGCTCAATGTAACAAGTACATATGCACTTTGAAAAAATTATTTAAAGTGTGTAGTAAATACATAAATTGATTTGGCACACATGACAGAAACAACAGTTTCAATTACTTCCATGTCATTCATATTTTTTCTAAATTTACATCTCCTGTTCTTTTTTTTCTTATTTCCAGCATGAAAAGAAATCCCAAGGAAAGTCCAGAGAATTCCTGAGATGCATTATGTCCTCCAGCCCTTGTTGTCTCCAATCCCTTTTTGAACCACAATACAGCAAACAGAGATGGTTGATTGGATATGCAGATCTTGGGTTGTTTAAAAAGTTGTAAAATTAAATTGTCAATCATGAATCAAAGTTTTGGGGTTTTTTTTTGACAATGGAAGAAGTAGTTGCAAAACCTCTTGGTCTGTATAGCCCATTTAGGGCATAGAAACAGTACAGGCTGAAGTAAGAAACAACACAAAGTTAATAAAAATCATAAGAACATGGCCGCTTTTTATGGCAAAAACTATCAAACTTTTAAGTGTGAAACTAAGGTTTGTCTTTTAGTTATAACAAAGTGCAGCTGAATGTCAAGCAAGTTAAATGTGCAGGGTCTGCACACTTCAGTCATGAACTCCTTGGGTGGCTCGAGGGCTCTGGGGTTCCTCATAAGCACAGATGAGATCACTGCTGGTTTGAGACAAGGAGCTCACTTGGTACAAGGGGGTTGACTGCCCTGATAGACACCTTTTCAGCAAAATGTTTGATTAATTGGTGCAAGAACTCCTGTCTAGGTGGGACAGGAAGAATGACCTGAAGAGTCCTTCCAGGCAGTTCCTGCTGTTCCTGGGTCAATTCCTGTGCTTGAACATTTTAACATCTCAGGTGGCCAACAGTGCCTTTCCTCCCACAAACTCCACCAGAGGTTCCTGTCACAAAATTAAGCACATATATAGGTAAATGGTCAGTAGAAACCCTTACAGATACAAAAATGGTCAAGTAGAATAAACTGGCTTTGTCCATAGTGATCTATAGCAATGGATCCAGTATGGGCTGGAGTGGTCTTAGGATCACGGGTTACAAGAAGTCAGGAACAAAGTGGTTCAGGGAGACCCTCAAAATCTAGTCAAAGATTCTTGCAAGAGCTTCCTGTTGCCATCTGGGCAGCAGCCACATGCCCTGTTCAAGATTTTGATCCCACTCATTAGTTTTACCCTATGCCAGGGCCCCTGGAGATGGTTAGGTTTTTTTGGCAAACACTCTTCCCGTGACTGCCTGTGTAACATTACCTCAGGAACTCCCAGCCCGTTTAAATTTGTTGTCCAGGCAGTCCTGAGATCTACATTAGTCTTTGTGCCTTGATCAATGTTTCACAGTCCTCACCTGAGGCTGAAATTTAGAGGTTCTGAGCTTAGTAGTGACTCGTGTAGGTTGCCTGGAAGTAATGGACACTGGTTCTGTGAAAACTCATTTCTGACTTCAGATTTAGCAAGTGATGCTAAAACATTTTCATCAGAAAAATTCCAAATGGTTCTAATCAAAATAGAAATGAAACTAGAATCTCTTCCAATTTCTCCATCAAGTGTTGTCAGACATAACATATTCTCACAAAATCTGAATTTTTCTTAGCAGTCTCCAGATATCTGAAGAATCATTTGAAACTGGGTATTTGATGGAAAACTTGGAGTGACAAGTTCATGAACAGCTTAGAGGCAACAGTAGAAGAAGTCTCAAAGAACAGAATTATTTGAATTTATTATTTACTGACAGTGTAGGTGTGTGTCTGTTTTATTTTAGTTGTTTATATTCAGATATGTATGACACCCACTTACTAGAATATTCTAAATTACCAGAATAAGAAGCTGACAAAATTTCATTGCTGGAGCAGTCTATCTTAATTTCATTCCATCTCCCCTTGTTTTGAGCTGAAGAGGATGTAGAGGTAGTGTCTCATGTCTTAGATGTATTCTTTTATTTATTCTTTTTTCAGTAGGAAAGAGAAAAATTGCCTGCATGGAGGCAGGCACTTCAGCACTGACCTTTAGAAGAACTTGTATGACAAAGGCAAATACATATGTGACCAACTACTGATATTCACTAGAAAAAATATTGCATAATAAGTTCATGAAGTATGCTTATCTTTTTGATATTAACCAGAAATTAAAGAATTTCCACTTTTTTTTTTTTATTGCTCCTGGAGAATGGAGGTTGTATAAATAGTTGTGTTATCTTTTGTTTTCCCAGTTCTGTTTCCTGTAGAGAAGCACAGTTTCAAGGAGTTTGGTTTAGGTTTCATTAAGAACTGGTTGAACTATTTATTTGTGTTACAACAAAATGAATAAGTGGCTACAATATAGATATGATTTTTCTTTCCAGGAAGTGTTTATGCTGTTCAGTGTCTACTTTTTCCTTTTGTTTAGTTCTTTGTATAAATAAAGTTAGCAGCAAATACATACAAGAAACAATCTCCCTCTCTGCTGTCTTTGTCGCTTTTTCAGTGGGATCTCAGACTATAAACTCCCTTCAGATCTTGGCAAAAACTTCAAACTCTGAACCCTCCAATTATTGTTTAATATTATTCCAGAAGGGAAGAGTAAGGCCACAGGATGCTTTGCATTCTCCTGCTGCCTCTGTCCTTGAGCTGGTTTTAGTACCACAACTGTATACGTGTTCTGGTAGGAATAAATCTTATCCACCAAATACCTGGTGCAAAAGAACTTCTGCCACTGAAAATACTGGATTATTGTTTCAGCACCCATTTATTCATTGTTGTTTGGTCTTTCCTGGCTTTGAAAACATAAAACTTGTCACGGCTCAATTTTAGGATGAAGAAATAGAACTGTTATATTGAATTGTGAAGATAAAAAGATCTCCTATCTAAAACTTCAGAAATCAAAGAGCATTTCTTGTTTCCACAAAGTCAGCAGTTCTATCCCTATAACTGCCAGGGATAAATTCCTTTCAGGCCTGAAGGAAAAGTTCTGTAGAGCTCAGTGTGCCTGTTGAAGGGGGAAACCTGTCTCAAATAATTTGCTCAACTGCAGGCTTTGTGTGAGACTTTGAGCAAATGAGTTTCTGCTTAAAAAAAAAAAAAAAAAAAAAAAAGAGAGAGAGAGAGAAAAAAGAGTAATAAAAGCCTTTCTGCATCTTTTATTTTCCAAGCTGGAGGATGCAGAGCTTACTAAGAAAGACATAAAATGTGATCTTTCTGTAAGCCCTGTATATGGCTTAAAAAGTCAGAAATAGCACGGGGTGAGTGCCCACCTGGAATTTGCCCTCTGTACACTTATTTTCCTGGCTTTTGTGATGAATTCAAATTAGGAGGCTGTAGGATGCTGCTCTCCAATTCCCTCTGCATATTGACTCAAGTAATGCTGCTCCCAGTTTATAACTCTCCAGGGGATGGGATTTTCTGAGAGCCTGGATTTATAGTCCTGTGTCCAGTGGTGATAGAGAATGGTGAATGGAAAAATAAGAAGGGTCATGATGTTTTTTAGCTGTTTCCTTTTATATGAATGTGTTAAACTATGACTGGGCCATATTTGTAAAATAAAAGATAGGTGAGATCTTAGAGAAAAGTTTGTTTTTATCTCTCTCCATTTTCTGTCATTTTAGTCTGACAGCTATTGTTCAGTAACAAAAAAAAGGTGAACAAAGTGTGTTTTTTTCTTTAAATTTCATTGCTTATTGCACATCAGCAAGTGTGATTTTGTTTCTTAAAAGAAGTCTGAAAATAGTATTTTGGATTGCAAGGTGGTAATTCATTTCTAACCTAATATTTGGGTTACACTTATCTTGCCTCTGAGTAATAACTGTACAATTCTACATGGATATAAGAAACCAGATTTGCTCTAAGCCACTCGATTTTTCAGGGCTGTTCATGGTTGACCATAAAATAGCTATATGTATACCTAAATTGTTCCCTACCTGGAAAAAAGCTTCCAAAGTGCACTGTGAGAAAGGACAAGGTGGTAACCATTTCACTGATCTGTTTGCTATTTATTTGTGTTACAACAAAATTAATAAGTGGCTAGTCTGTTTGCTTTGGCTTCTCCTGCTCCAGGCTATGGGGTGCTACCACCTTCTTTCCAGATATCAGAGAGATTGTCACACCTTGTCCTATGCAAGTTTAGCCCACTAAACCAGCAGAAAAAGAAAAATTCTGTGTTTTTCTGCTGGGCTGCTGAGCTGAATCTGCTCATAGAGGCTTCCAGCAGCTGCCAGATATGTCAGGTTAAGTTATGACTGAGCATGACTGACCAGGTGGAAAGAGAAAAACAGAAAGATAAGGAGACAAAAGTCAGAAGCACATCTTGACTCCTATTTTTGAGGGTGATTGACTGCCTTGCCTTGCACTGGGGGACAGCCCCCTGTAAGGGGAGTCAGCAGGCTCAAGCATTAGACCATGAACTCTCATCTTCCTTAGTTTACAAAAGTCACTGAAGATGGGAGCCCATTCTAGGAGGTTATTTGGGAAAATAATGGCTAATTTCAGTGCTCTGGAATACCTCAGAGGGATAAGTCTCCTCTCACCAACTACTTTATGCATCTGGAGCAACCAGCCTAAAAATTTAGCCTATGCAATACTTTCCCTAAAGTTTTGTTCTCTTGTCTTTCCCCTGAAGTTCTATTCCTTGGCCTCTGGTGGGGTATATCTTGTGTCCTGGGCTTTTCAGGACAGCTGGGCTCTACTGACTGCTCTGAGCCAGAGGATCTGTCAATTTATTGTAGACCTCCCCTGGGTCATGTAAGAGGTACAGAGTTTGCTGTTTCACATGCTAGAAATGATTGTCCTTTTAAACGTGTCCCTTGGTGTTTCTGTAGACAAGGGAGCCATGATAATTTTACTATTTTTCCATTGTACTTTAAAAAGAAACATATGATGAAATTTCTCCTGGCTCTGACCCCTCCCAGTTTTCAAAATATTAAAACTGAAGAGCTTTAACTGCCTGACATGAGTTAAAATTCTCAGTGGCTGTAGGGCATAATCTGAGCAAAAGTGTAACTTCTTCCCAACGCCTTTAAAGCAGTGCATTTACAACCTCCTTATTTTAATGCCATTTGACTGGATAAAAAAAGAAATTAGGATTGCACAATTAGCTGCAAAAGATGTGTGGTTACAATTTTGCTATTATAAAGACCCTGCTCTCACCAGGCTCCCAGCAGTACTTCTGAAATGTCACTTTTTCTCTCTTGTCTCTCCTGAAGCTGAAGGTCAAATTTATGGGCAGAAAATATTTTTTTCTTTTTAAATTGAGAAAGAGTTTAGTTTGTTACATTAAATGGCATAAGCACAGCCATGTTTAATAAAGGCCATATTTAATTTCAGTGCATGCCTTATTTGAATAATCACAATGGCTTTGTTTGCTTATCGACTATTTTTTTTACAACATACTCTGAATCAGCAGCTTATTTGATCTTTTGCTGTCTTTTTCTTTCCTATAACCTTGTTGCTTCCAGGCCTTCATGATGTACCCATGTGCCTCTGTGTGTGCAGGAGTTTTATCTGTATGCATAAAATTCTGCCTTAAACTGAGACAGTAACATTAAAATCTCTCTGCTGTGGAATAGTGTAATTCCTGTTCACTGCAGCTCTTATAAAAACATGAACTGCCTATTTCTGGCCTGTCTCCAACATCTCCATTCTTCTCCTCTACCAGTTCTAAGATATAGCCTTTTGATGCATCCTGTGCTTGGGGTGGAATTCCCAAACTTCTCTATTTTCCAACTTACACTTTTGATTTAATTTGTATTTCCTGAGTAATGTGATTATCCAAAATACAGAGACAGTAAGTACTCTTACAATGTTATGTTCTGTTTTCTGTCTTGTTAAGTAAAATGTTTTAACAATCTTCTGCCCTTTAGTTCAGAAGGTCATCTAATGTTTTTGGTTACTATATTAAGGAATTGAAGATTGGTCCATGGTAAAAACAAACCTCATTTATAAAATCCAGAGGTATGTGGAAGAACAGTTAGCAATTTAAAAGAGTTGGAAAGGGAAAGTGTGGTTTGTGCAGGTCAGGTGTTCAGTGCTGACTGGGACAGGGCTTGTGGGGAGGGTGGCAGTGCCACAAACACGGCCTCAGAGGTAAGCAGAGCCAGTTATGAGCACATGCATAAGAATGATAACAGAAAGTGGATGGATTAAAATATGGAATGGACTTTAATATTTTACCATTTTCTTCATATATGGTCAGAGAAGAGGGGGAGAAGTAAGATTCTGCCTTGCTTGTACTGCTGTTGCTGTTCCACAGACAGCATCAAGCTGTCATGAGCTGGTTTGAAGGGCTGTGGGATGAATAACTAAAGCACAGGGGGACGAGCTGGCCCACACAGCCAGAGGCAACCTACACAGCAGGCTCCACAACCCTGAATCAGGGATCAGATTTCTTTCAAGTGATAAAAGACAGGTGGCCTTCTCAGGGTGGGAATGAGTAAATTCAGGATCCTGAGCAGGGAGCTGTTATTGCAGTTGTGTAGTTGCACAGACTGCTCTGTGTCTCACTGGGGCTGTTGCTATGAGTGGTTGGGAGAAGATGATGGCATTTGACACTGCTGAAATGGATTTACCCAGGGCATGCCGTGCTTGACCAGACTGCTGTCTATGATAAAATGACAAGGTTTCAGATGAGGGGAGAGCAGTGGATGTCACTTACCTGGACTTTATTAATGTTTTCAGCAGTGTGTTCCACAATGTTCTTGTGTCCAAGCTGAAATATCAAATCTGGATGTCTGGATCACCAGGTGTGTTGATAACTCTTTGGAGATTTGGGTTCAGAGGGTGGTAGCTAAGGAGCTGTGCTCAGCCTGGAGCCTGCCCTGTAAAGCTGAACAATTTCCATCCCAGAAAGTTTCTGTGCCCTACCTGGACATGACACTGAACAGCCTGTTCTAATTTCATTGGTGATCCAGAGGTCCCTTCTACCCTGAGTTATCCTATGGGTCTTCTATTCTGATGTTTGGGCAGACAGCTGGTTGTCCAGTTGGCCAGACTGCAGAGTTGGCCTCATGCTGACAGCAGGAGAACATAAGGTGCTGACCTTGACATGATAATTCTGTAGTGGCAACCTTCCTGTCAAAATATTGTTAACAAGCTCATTTCAAAAAACCATGGCTTCATATCACATTGTGTTTTCTGTCACACAAGAAAAAGGCTTTGATTTAGTGGTGTTAATGGCAACTGTAACACAGTACACCCACTTGCCAACATAAGGTTTCCAAGTTTCCTGTCCTCAGTATCTCATGTTGGTTCTGTCTTAGACTACATTTCTTCTTGCATCCTGCCTTTTATGGGAGGGTTTTACACTTTGGTATTTAGATTCCTGTAGCTTTCAAAATGTGCTCAAGGGTTGAACAAGAGCAAATTGGTCTTAGTGTTGATGCTGAATATTTTTCTACAGACAGGTAGGAATTCCTGTGCTTTTCTTATTTTGTAATCCCATCTTATTCGCAAGGCTGTCTATGTTCTTCTGATCATGAGGGGTGGTGGTTTGACTGGTTTTTAGCTGCAGTAAATTCACTAAAGGGGTGGAGAGAGACCCTTTTGCTATGGTTTTCAGAGTGTTTCAGTGAGAGATATGGTTTTAAATGTCTGGAAAAGATGGAATTTATTCACCAAAATACATTTGGGTTCATGCCTTCTGGGGGAAGACAGACATATCCCTTAGATAATTTAAACTTACTAGCAGAACATTTGCCAAATCCTGTCCTTGGGATGAAGCATGGGGAGCAACTTCTGGCAGGGTGTCCTGAAACAGTCCCAAGGGAGTCCCTGGGAAGTGCAGCCACGGGCCAGGGTGTGTGCACAGAACACAACTGAATGGGACACACCCAGCCACCCTGAAAATACAGAGATGTTTGCACTTGGTGCTCTCATGAGCTGCTCATTGCCTTGGGGAACTTGCTCTTTCATGGATCTATCCCCAGCTATTTTGTTCCTGAGAAGCCTGATACAGAACAAGGGGTTTGAGTATCTTGAGCTCTTGATGATACATGTAGACAAGAATTTCTTCTTGTCATTATGGCAAAGGAGTAAAAAGTTTGACCCAGGTATCCACAAGGCCAAAGAAAGTCATAACCCCAAGTCACTACCTGTTTTCCATTGTCTCATCCTTGCATTCTTAGACACTGAGGGCAGACAAAAGTTAGGGCATGGATTTTGTAGCAGGTTCATCTGTTCAAGCTCCCCCAGATAAAAGCTTTGGTGACTTTGGATTTATTCTGCACTCACCCTATTTTCAAACCAAGGTGGGCTACTTTGTTTTGTGTTATTCCTAGTTTGTGTTAGGCTTCATTGAGTACTGAAGCAGAAACCAAAGGTCTTTGTAAATTCACACTTTTCTTTGTGTATAGCTATATCCTTGCAAATCCCATCTATACAAAAGCCCTGTCTCTTAATGGAAATATATGCTGCTGTTACCAGAATTCAGTCTTTGCTAGCTGAGAATAAAACTCAGTATGAAAACATAATTTCTTTTTCTTCCTGAAGTTAAGTTCTGGTGTTGGACATCTTGTCAAATTTTCTGGTCCTCTTCCCTCACCAGTTCTGCACATGACTTTGGATGAGTAGGAATGCAAATCTTCAGAATATTCATTCCAACTGGAAAATGAGGTGCAAAGCCCATCTTTTTTTCTTTCCCCCTCCCCTCTATAAAAAGTAAGGGTAATGTGAGGCTATCTCAGCCTATATTCTTCCTTAGCTCTTGAATCATGCCCAGAAATGTGTCTGGTTTTTTTACATCTAAGTTACAAATCCTGAGCTTGCTATAATGGTGCTATCAATCTCTCCTATGACAACATGGAGGAGGAAAAAAACCTGCCTTTTTGTCTTTTTGAGCTTTTATACATTAGGGTGGGGAGGGTTCTTTTTTTTTTCCTTTTTTTTTTTTCTTCTTCTTTCTTTTCATGGATTAGTCTTGAATTTCTTTCTGTGATAACCAAAAATATCAGCTTTTTCTTCTTGAGTTCTCTCTCAACATTTTCATCCTCAAAGGCCAAAGGGTTGATTAGCTCAGCTTGTTTGACCTGGTCATTGCTCCAGATCTCTAAGTTTCCTCAAGACCTCAGAACTTCATTTTAACTCAGTTCCTTCCTTCCTTCCAAGTTCCATTACATGCTATAAACAGAAACTTTATGCAGAAGTCCTCAGCTTGTCTTTAGCAGGATGACTGCTGATTTAAGCCTGAAGAAAAGCCTGTGTGCTTGAAAGCGTGTTCATTTTTGTTTGTTTATATTTATCACCCCTGGCAATGTTGGTTGGTTGAACAACAGAGCTTCTTTTCCCCCTCCTGTGAGTCTTGTCTCTCTTGTGGCATTAGATTGTTTCAGCTAAGACAACGGTTAAGTAAAAGCATTGATTCCAGAATCAGCAGCAGCTTTGGGAACTGAGTGGATGGCCAAGTGGTGCAGCAGACAGGTACTCTGTGCTTCAGAGAAATGTGGGAAACCAGCCTCCTTCCTAACTCATTCAAGAAAAATAGCTGCAGAACTTACAAGACATTTTAATGAAACAAAAGAAAATTCATTCTCATTGTAAGGAAATAAAGTCTATTTATCGCAATCTACTATCTGCTTTTTTGTAGACTGAAAGACTCAAACCTCAAATGAAATATAAAAAATGTTCCATTACTCACTTTTCTCTTTCTTTAGAGCACACTGGAAAATAAGCATTTTGTCAGAGGCCCTTTCTGAAAGGTTGCTAAGAAATAAAAACTGACCCAGTCCCAAGTGTACTGTGCTGTCTACAAGACAGAACAAAAATATCCTTATTTTTCCCCATAAAGTTGGCTACGTAAATGCAGGAGGCAATGGTTGTATTCAGTATGAATAAGTAGAAAATTCACCCAAACATCACTTCTGCACTTGGGAGCAGACACAGAGCAGTCTCTGCCTGCCAAGCACCAGCCTCAGTGCTCTGCACCTGCTGCAGGACCTCGATGGCAGGGCTGCACCACGCTCTGCACCTGCTGCAGGGGAAGCTGCTTCGCTGCTGACATCACCTGCCTGCAGGCTGCCTGCACTTGCCAGACCTCTTGCAGTCTTGTAGTGCTGTGCATTCTACAAACACGCTTAAAGGTGTTTCAGAAATGTCTCCCTTTATCTTGGAAAGACAAAGGAAAGGTGCCTGTGTGGAAACTCACAATAACTAAAGTGTTGAAAGCTATTAGCACTGTTTCAAATCCTGTCAGGCACTTGAAATTTCACAATGAGAAAATGCTCTTACTCTGACTGAAACATCCACAGAAAAAGAGCAGTGGGGTGGGGTGGATGGAGGACTGCAGAGCAACATGTGTTTGTGTTTCCAATTTTGACCCTCCTGATTTGTTTAGCATATGTAGCTATTCCATCAGTTTCCTACATTCTGGGTTACTGACCTGAACTGTTCAGCTCTGGAACACAAGAACTTCATAATCTCACAGGCCTGGACCATAAGCATAAAGGAATTTTGAAGAAAAGGAAAGAAATTTAACTTCTAAGCCTTATTAGATGTATAATTATTGTATTGTGCATAGACAGTGTGAGAAGAACCCTAATGCTGCTGCTCGTTACTGCTGCAGCATCCTCCCATCCTTGTGCGTGTTCATCCCAGCTCTTGCCCCTTGTGTGAGGAGTGTGCAGGGATGGGAGCTATCTCTGTGTGCAGACATGTATGTACTCAGCACAGGGAGAGTACTGTAAGTCAGAGTCACTCCCACTGTGGGGGTCTCACTGCAGCTGTCCTGCTGATCAGAGCAGGGGCTGCTGTGCAAAGCAATGGGTTGGAGAGTAGAGAAATGGCATGGTACCATTTTCTTTTTTTTTTTTCCCCTTGACTCAGCTGCTTGGATTTCATGAACTAGGTCTTTAAAGGCACCTGGAAATGTGTCTTTCAGGTGTCTGATTTATTTTTTTGTAAGAGAAACGTTTTGGCTGTCTTCATAATGGAATAGGTGGGATTTTGGGTTCCCTCTTACCAAGCCTAGGAGCAGCTGTGACACTGATGAGTTTCTCTCCCACCTTAATTTCCTCACTTGACATGGTTCATGCTCAGCACTAGGTTCCACTAAGAGAGGGAGACCACTCCTGCTCCCAGTGTACTCTGATTTATCAGTGTGTTACCATATTTCGTCTCTATTTTGACTCCCTCTTTGTCAGCACTTATATCAGTTTTCTTTAGCTGAACTTCCTCCTTTGTGAGTAAGCAAACATCCATATATATATATATATATATATTTCTTTTTTTTTTTCAATTTTTAGAATTTAGAAATATCTAGAAAAATCAAGGGTGAAATTGTATAGATTTTGGGAAGCAGAAAACCAAGCAGGGCACTTTCAAGCCCTGCAGATGCTTTAAACATTCTGGTAATGCTTAACAGGCTTTGTAGGATATCATGACACAGCAAAGCCAAAAATACACCTGAGTAGCCTTGGCTTTTAGTGATATCAATGAGCTCTCCTTGGCTTTTAAAATATGTGATGCCTGTGTGTTTTGCCATTTTTTTCTGGTTTTAATGGCTCTGCAGTAGACTCCCATCATTATCTACAGTTTATCTTCCTGCCTTTTAGAGCACTTTGAAGATTTTAATTTTATTTGAGATTTAAATGCATAATCCAGAGCCCACAAATCCATTTACAGGTCTCCTGAATGTTCAAAACTGAGGCGAGTCTGAGCTATATGTAATTCCTTTTGATGCCAAAGGGTGCTGAACACTTCTAAACTGACAAGAGTGCTCAAATGTTTGCATTTTCACAAATCAGCTTTATGGTGCACAATGTCGAGCTGATGTAATTGACTCTACTTCCTTATTATATGGATTGCCCTTCAAGAGGAATAAGTTTATAGCAACAAGGATGCATTTCCTAGCTAGGGGACCATCTTTTAATTAGGAATGGAAGAAAAAACTCCCAAAGTGGAGCTACCACTAGGACATTAATTATGGGATAACAGCAGTAGCCCAGTTACACATTATTTTGGTCTTGAAGTGTCTAAAAAATATATTAGCTGCTAAATGACTCTACCAGAAGATTGGTTCTCATCCATTGTATGTGTTTTTTGACCCTGCTTTGGTGAAAGGAAGCCTTTAAGTGGAGGCAATAGATATCACAAGTACTTATCAAAGTATTCAACTGTTGTAGACTGTTGGAATATTCTTGCCTAGTAGCATAATGGACAAACAGATGTATTAGGTGTCTACTGGCCCCAAATCAGCTTTCAAATGACTGCTATGATCAGATGATGAAGAAAAAAAATTCAAAATAATGTTAAGATGTCTTAAGGTGTAGGCTTGGGTGGGGGTGTTTTTGTGTGAGAATTTATTTCGTTCTAATCTCCCTTTTCCTCTCTCTTTCTACCTGCTCTTTGGGTACCCAGCCTGGGTTATCTCCTTCTGTCCAAACTGTTAAGATTCTCTTACTGCAATTTCTGCAAAGACTGACCCTCACCATTCTCCACTCTGAGTTAAAGCAGATGTTAGAATGGTTTTGAAATTTGAGAAAGTAAGAACTCTTTTCATCTAATTAAAATGATTGTTTGTTGTGTAGTAGATGTACTAGAGACATTTTCTGTATTTATTGTTAAAAATGATTAAAACAGCACTGGCTTTATCAGTATTAACTATTATGGTTTTGGCTGGGGAAAGTAATGCAAGTTGGAAATGCTTTCATTATTTTTTCCAAGACATCACTAACGTATTTTCTAGGTCAGGTTAGTGATGCCAAATCCAGCAGTGAACAATGCCATATGTTTAATAAAAACCCAGATCAAACAGCACATTATTGTGATGTACTCATTCTGTGCTTTTTTTCCAGGTAATGTTAATATATTTTTTTTCTATTGCTGTGTCTATCACCATTAAAAAACAGATCTGACTTCCTACTATATGGGGAAGTGTCTCCACAAGAGTGTCTCCATCCTTTTATTGACACACCCCTGAGTTTTTCTTATGCCTTCTTGTTTGCCTTTTTCTCCTCCCACTGCACCTACTTGTTCATTCTCTAGTGATGTACAGCATCAATGTCACATGTTAAAGATATTCCCATAGGCAAAAGGCCCAATAGTTTTCCAATAAGAATGGATGTGCTGCTTTTCCAGGAGGGTAAATTGAAGCTTTATCTGAACTCTGTTGTTTCTGCTCCTCATCCTGCTCTTTCTACAGCATAATTTGCAACTTCCAGAGGAGCACAGCATGGGTGTGAGTCACTGGCAGGTCAGGACATGGCTTGCTTAGCACTGATGGTCACAGAAATATTTAGGGCATGCATTTCTGTATGTTTTGTGAGGCTGAAAAATTTCAATTTTTATAATTACCAAATGCATCTTTTTAGTGAAGCCTTGTGAATTGGAGATTGAGAGAATGGATCACATTTTAAAGGGGTTGTTTAAACATCCTTCTAGTCAACAGAAAATATGGATTTTTTTCTTTAGTTTTTTTTTTCCCCCTCCTCTACTCTTTGATGAAAGTAAAATTAGGTTATAAAAGGAGATAAAGAAATAGATCTAATAGCAGTACAGAGCTTAACAGTTGAGATGCTAGCCCCAAGGATATTTTCATAGATAATTGCTAGAATTGCTTACCTGTCATCTTAAACAGAGGTTCAGTGCTGAAAACAAGGTGCCAACCTGGATGACCCCTTTGCATGACACAACATGGCTGTATTCTGCACTTGTCACACTTTTGCTTCCAAATTGCTTGGTGATAAACCTGCTGTCCTCACACATGAAGAATTGCTTTTACAATTTTCCTTTCCTGGCTTGGATTTTATCTGCAACACTTTAGAGCAGTTGTATTCAGTAGAGGTGGTGCAATTTGTTAGGCTGAAAGAAAGAGCATCTATCTCTCTTACAAGGAAAGGCTGAGAGGGTTGGGCCTGTTCAGCCCCGAGAAGAAAGGCTGAGAGGGGACCTCATCAACATCTGAAAGTGTCTGAAAGGAAGGAATCCAGAGGATGGACCAGGCTCTGCTCAGTGGTGCCAGCCAGCAGGGAAAGGGGCAATGGGCAGAAATTGATGCACAGAAAGTTCCAGCTGAGCATGAGGAAGAACTTCTTCCTTGAGCAGGTAATTGATCACTGGGGCTGGCTTTCCAGAGGGGCTGTGGAGTCTCCCTCACTGGAAATAGTCAGGAACAGTCTGGATGCAACCCTGTTCAATGTGCTCTGGGATGGTGCTGCTTGAGCAGGGAAGATGGATCAGATGACCCCCCCTGGTCCCTCCCAACCTGGCCCATGCTGTGATTCTGTGAAAGAAAAAAGTTTTTTTTATTAATAGTGCTACTACAGTTGTGACTATCTACAAGCCTGGCAAATTTTTGGAGAGAGCAAGAACCAAAATTAGACTAGATTTTTTATTAATGCAAATACTCAGTTACTACATTAATAATTTTTTTTTTTTTAATTTGTGGCTCTTTGGAAACCCACCAGGGATTAAGAACAAATACTTGAAAAAATTATGGTGTTGAGGGCTTACTTTGGTTGGTTGGTTGGTTGGTTGGTTTTTTGATTTGTTTTTTTTTTATATTTACAGCTTTTCCTAGAACCACTTAGTAGGTTGGAGAGCAAAAAGGTGTTTTAGTAATGAGAGGTAAGAGAGGAAAGAGAGGCTTAGTAAAAGAGATGGAATTTAAGCTGGGAAGCATGCTGACATAAGAGCACACACTGAAACGTGAGCGTGCAAGACACGCTGGGATCCAAACCTCGAAAAAGCTCCCAGGAACAGACTGTGCATGCCCACATGGATGGTGACTCCTGCCTGTTTTTAGCTGGTCTCCAAGGAATAAAGCAAAAAGCAGCTAGAAGAGAGCTGCTCAGCCTGCATGTTCGTTCTTACTTCTGTTCTTCAGTAATTAGAGGCTATTACAGCTCTCACTGAATTCAGCCAGTCTTTGATGATACAGATTATTCTCCGTGCTGCAAACAGAAACATCACTGTAAACTAAAAGAATGAAGCCAAAGCAAAACAACCTCTTTCCCCCATCAAAACTGGAGTCCAATAATCACATGTTTGTTCCTAGGGACCTGTTTGCTTCAAGGGAAGGAGAGGAACATGGGCTGGATGGGAAGAAATCCTGTGAATTAGAGTTAGTCATGGGGGGAGAGGAGGGAAATCTCCATAAGAAAGAGGTTTTCTTAGCAGCTAGTGAGGTCTCCTTAGAAGCAGTGCCATTGAAACAGGAACATAATTATAGGTTAAGCATCCTGAAATAACACTCACAACCTTTTTTTCTTAGTTCAGCAAACGCAATGTGAGAATTATGAAGAGGAGTTAAATTAAATACCTTCTGAAAACCCTAAGTGAGCTGTTTCCTTCCTAGATATTATATTTTAATAACAGCATGCCTGCCATTTAGGAGAATAATATTCAATGATGCTTCTAATACAGACATAAAAGCTGCATATTTGTGTAAAATCATATTCACCAAGGCAGCTATCTGATGTGTTATGCAATATACTATCTGAACCTGTCATTTTTGAAATGATATGTTAGACTGAGAAGACAGCAAAAGAAAATCTATTCATGTACCTATTTTGTGTGGAGAACCATTCTCCCAAATTCTCCATCTCTGTCAGAGTGGGACTATGTAGCATCATTTTTTTGGTCAAGGTGGTGTCAAGGTGGTATATTCCCCTGTGATTGGGAACAGAAAAAAAATGCATCTGACACTGTAAATAATCCAAAATTAGGAGGATGATCCTTATAAGGTCTCTGTTCAGACAGTTAAAATTCTGTCATCAAGGACTACTTAAAATGAATTTGTTCTCAAATCTCTCTATTTGTCCCTGCAAAATAAAGCTTGCAACAATAGTTGTCTCTATTTTTTTCTGCCATGGAGCATCAGAATGCAAGAGATGTGAATCAACATGAAGACTGGCCTACTTCCGTATCAGCTTAGATTCAAAATGGGTTGGAATAAGCTTTCAGATTTTGGATGCTTATCTGAAACATTTCAAATCTTCTTCAAAAGTTGGGGTTTATATCTGAAAAGGTGCTCACAGCTCTTCAAAGCTATGGTTTGATGTGACAGTGGAGAAACCTTTTGCTCTCCTACTTCAAGTAACATGGTCTCTGTCAGATCTCTATGTCTGCATGTACACGTGTGAGTGGGGAATGAGCCAAATGTTTCACAGTCTCAGCAACTAAATTTAAGCTGAGGTTGTTTGTACAGCTGAACATTAGATCCAGAAGGGATCTCAAGCATGAGAATTTGGGGGGTTACTGGTTTTCTTACTAGTAACAGCTTTCTCATCACCACCCCAATTGCCCTGAGAGGGTGGTGGGAGTAAACTTGCACAGTGCATGGGTTGTCATACATCTGTTTTAGGAGAAAAACAAGTCTTTTCTGTCACTGTTATTCTGGCACTTCCTCTAAGCATTTGATTCATTTAAAAAGAGCTTTCCCTAAACAAGTCTGTTATTTCTGTGTTGTTTTGCATCTGGATCCAGGCTGGGGCATGTAGCAGATGTAATTGCTTGGCATGACAGCAAGCTAGGAGCTCCCATTTTCATTCTCTTTCCCTAGGAAAAAAACCACAAAAACAAACCCTCAATCCACAAACCACCAAACACCCAGACACCCCAAATCCTTTACTTTCTCAGAAGATCTCTGATACCTCAAACCATAGATGCATATTCACAAACTTGATATAAAGCTCAGCTTCCTAATATTCCCAGCAGAAAGGGTCATGGCCAGTTGTGGCTGGTCACTTGCTCTCCCTGTTTCCCAGACATGTTTTTCCCATCAGTGTGAGGCTCTGCAGAAATGTTGATTTTGTGCAGTGGGATTCTGAACTCCCACAGGGTAGGTTAGATATTACTTGGTCAAATCTTATTTTCACCTGAATAAGATCCTTTCACTATCCCAAAATATTCTACTTATGCATTAATTTTAAAGGGTTTGATCGAGATACTTCAGTAACTTTTAAGAACATTTGCACTAAATTTTGTCTTTTATTTAATAACCTGTAATAATCATTTGCAGGTAGAAGCAAGTTGTTACATTTTTATCTAGAAGATGCTTTTCTCTTATCTGTGATCTGTTTAAGAACGCTTTCATAGTTCAGTGTTAGATGATATATGGACAGAGAAATACATTTTTGTTTCCCCAATACATTCATTATTCATAAGGAACTCACAGAACAGCCTAAGCAAACTAATTACAGACTATGGGTACTTTGTAAATTATTGAACTGGACTATTTGTGGCATGTTATTGAAACAAACTCTTCAGTGAGTGCGACTAAAATTTCTGAATTACAGAACAGCAAAGTCAAAAAAATACTAAATTATAAACAGAGAACCTATGGTATCAAATTTTATTTATATAAATTTATGCCATGCTCTGTATATCTTATTTTGCCAAAGGTTTGATCCTGAAAAACCACTGTACCTGCTATACCTGTTTGTGAAAAATACCTTAAAATGTCCGTATTTATTTTTAATCTAATGGCAGAAAAAGTAAAACAAGGATGATACAAGAAACTGAATTTTATTCTTTAGGTATGTTTTCAGACCCATAAAATGTATTAAGTTCGTACTGTTTTTCTGTTTTGTTATAGACAGTATCTCTGGTTTGGATTAATGCTTTCTAGTTGGGCTTTTTTGTTATTTTTCATATTAATTTGTCACACACAGCATTTCAGTCTGTGTTATCCTGTTCAACAGACAGCACCCTACTGAACTATTTTATTTAAGTATGTTGGCATTTCCCACGGGTATGTTCTCAGTTTGGATAAACCTGGTATGGTTTGTCAGCCCTTTCAGGAGGGCAGCTGGGGCAATGTCTCCCGGGCTTTACCTGTCGCTGGCTGTGCTTGGACTTCATCCTTTGAAGCTAGCAGGGTTGTATAAAGTCCCAAAATTATTTTCATTTTGACTTTAAGGAAGTCAGATGACTTTGCTTTCCAGAAGCAGTTATTAAAACACATCAGTTTATCTTTTGTTATTGGACTGGTGCCTGTGGATGCTGGTGAGAAATTTCCTCCTGCTGCCAGGTGTCCCAGGTAGGTCAGTGAGCAGAAGAGCTCTGACAGGTGCCACGGGGTTGTTGCTGCACATTTCTGATGTCAGGATACAGTCAGGAGCAAAACCAGGATCACTTTCAATTCAGTAGAAGTGATCCAAAGTGAGTTAAATGCAGTCTTGTGGAATCCATGGCTCCTTTATGTAACTGCAATTTTCACCCTGCAATTTGAGTGCAGAAAGGGAAAATCTCCTAGAAGGCATCAGGGATATTGGAAGTTGATTCAAGTTTATTCAAAGGTTACAACAGGTAAACACGCCCCGCTCCGCTGGAATAAGGATGGTGAGAGCACAGATACACAGCCCTAACCTGTGATGCAAATATTCTCCTTTTCTTGGGAAACATACTCCCTGCAGTTACTAATTCCAGTTGCTGAAATTGTTTTTAATACTGGCAAAACCTCAAGTTTCAATCTCTGTCAATGAAGCTGACGGACTGCAGCCAAAGTGTTCCCAAGTGAGCAGCTCCATGAGACAGGGCAGAATCAAACTCCTGCAAGCAGAGCAGGATTTCTTTCTCCAGGTTGAGAAATTATTTATTTTTGCTTCCTATATTGTAGAGACAACACCCCCCCACCCCAACCTTTTCTTACTAAAGACAACATGAATTATTAAATAGAACATCCATTCATATGTTGTACTCTTATTTATTAATTTTGCTTTTGCAACACCCTATTCACAGATGTCCTTTGGGTATTTTTTTTTTTTCAGTGAGGTGAGTAGAATTTGTTTTCTCAGCATCTTTATCCATTATAGTAAAAGGCCATCAAGTACATTTTACTTCTCTGAACATAAACTTAGAAGAAATGTTTGCTTGAATGATTTTATTATTTCCTCCAACTTGTTTCAAATCCATTCTAGATATGAATAAGTAATAAGATAATTGTATAAAAGTTCAAGTAATCAAATGTGTAAGAGCAATCTGAAACACATATACTCAATCTCAGTAATATTTGACATTACAACAAATACCCTCCTTAACTGTTCTGCTTCCCCTCCTCTGCTCTCAACCCAGATATTATTATCTTGTTTTCTATCACAGCCCTGGTATTATTTTATTTTTGTCTATCTCTTAATACTCAATCTAAAACCATTTCAGGAAAGAAGCCTTGTATATTATGTGGGCAATGAACAAATAAAAGTTGTGGGGAGAATATTCTCCCTGCACACCTCGTGAAGATGCAGATTTGCCTGCAGCTGCTATTTTGAGACTTGACACAGGAACATCGTTATCCCAAACTTAGAGGAGTGTTTGGCTGGAGCCCTCTCTGCGGGGAAAGTGCTGCATTCCCATGTTTAGCATTGAATCCCTGACCTTTCAAGTTTCCTGTTGGACCGAGCAGGCTTTGAGCCAGCAGAGGCTGACTCTGACCCCGTGTGCGGCTCCTCAGCACAGGCTATGCTTAGTGCCACTCACACAGAACTGCACTGTGGTTTCCTTACACAGAAGAACAAATGCCCCAGGCTCCCCAGGTATTCCGCCCTCCATGCACGGCATCCTGTCTGCTCCACACTAGAGAAAAAGCTGTTTTAAGTGTTATATGGTTTAATCCTTTAGGAATGGGTGAAGCAAGATTTTGATAACCTATTCTGGACCAGCTCAAGAGAGCCAGAAAGAAGCAAAAGAGTTTTCTGGGTTTTTTTTTTTTTTGTTTGTTTGTTTTTTGTTTTTTTTTTCTTTTTTTTTTTTCCCCTTCTTGATTTGTCATTGCTTTCAGAACCCCTTGAGATTAAGGGCAGTATTTCCTTAGAAAACCAGGACTAGTCTGCAGCACTTTTCCTCCTCCTTGTGCAATTACATAATCTCCTTCAGAAAGACATGTTAGAGTATAACCATATAAAAGAGGCCCTCAGCATTCTCCTTGTTCTGCTCATCCTTCCCATTCAATATGTCAGTGCTGCACATGGCATTTCTGCAACAACAGCTGCAATAGTGTGGCAGGCTTTCTGCTGTGCAGAGTACCACAGATCAGAAAAGTTTTCTGAAATCCCAGCTCCTTATTTGAGACAGTCATTACTGCTCAGGGTAGGTGTGCTTCCACTGTGTAACAGCTGTGAAAAAACCCACTCACTTTTCTCTCACATATGGGGCATTTGGCAGTGCTGTGAATGCAGGGAGTCTCTGGAGCATGAAAGTGAAGTGACTGATAGCTTCTGCCAGACACTGCTGGGGCAGTACAGATGTTACCCTAGTTCTGGATAGCTCTGTGGGGCTCCAGGTGGGGCAAGGCAAAGAAATAAAGATTTTTTTTTCTGGCTAAGCCAGAAAACAGAAAATTGACCCTGGACTGAAGATTCATGGTCCCAGGCTGGCACATACTGTGAAGCTTTTTCAGGTTAGCAGTAGACAGCATGTTCTCAGTAAGTGAGACTAAAATGATGCCCACAAACCCAAAATTTAAGCTTATTGATCAATTTTTTTCTAACTCTGTTAAAGTAGATGCTATGTAAATAAGCAGAATAAGACCCACTTCTGCTCAAAGTAATGTGATTTTTCCTCCCTACCCTACTCAATACAAAAGTGAACTGGAGACTCATCTTGGGGAAAGGCAAATGGCCCATGACATTGAAGATGAGAAAAAAGTGAAAGAGAGGACAGAAGGCTGACCTACTTGTTTTGGTGCTTAGAGCACTGCTTCTCTTTATTCATGCTATGGGAAGAATGTGTATGAATGGCATGAGCATGTGATTAGATTAGACTTCTAAAAATAGTGTCCACACTTTCAGTCTGAAAATAATTACATATTGTGTGTGGACATATACATCTAAGCTATATAGCTGTGCACTTATCTTTGTTAAAGCTCACTTATTATCCAAGACTTAACTGCAATGGACTGACACAGTTCTGATAGCTCTCATCATGTGATGTTAGCTCTAGGAGGGGGGTAAAAAATTACATAGCCTTGAAAATACTTTGAAAAGATAATCTTGCATTCTTAATCATGGAGTTTATGGCTTGTTTTGTGTAGAGGTTGGTTGGCAAAGTCAAGCTGTAACTCTGGCTGAGGAGAGGGCTGTGTACACAGAGAAATTACAGAGCTGGGGGACCCAAAAGAAGCAAAGGAAGAGACATGGAATATGTGACTTGTGTAGACAAGTAAAGAGATGGTGATGAGGAGGTGGAAAAAAGTCCTGGGTGCCCTGAAATAGGCAGCAGTTTTGTCAGTGGCTGTCTGGGAGTCTATTGAATGAGGTCTTGCCAAGGTAGGGAATAAATTAAAAACAAAACCAGGAGGGTGAAGAAAAAGAAAAAGGAAAACATAGAAGAATTCATATAGCAAAATTAAGACGAGAAGTGTTTAAGAAAGAGATAGACAGGAAGGTGTGGGAGGAAGAGAAAAAGAAGACAAAATCCAGAACTTCCGAGTAGCAGAACTCTCTGGGGCTTTTTTCATTATCTTTTTGTTCATTATCTTTTTGTTCATTATCTCTGTTTTGTGAACAGCTAGCACATTGTGAATTCACTAAAATATCTAGAAGAGCAGAACTTGTGCAACTGAATGCACTGAAGTATAACTGATTGCAAAGAAACAAGGGAAGAAAAATTGTCTTTTAACTTTATCTGTAAGGCCTGAATATACAAGGAGATCCTCTTTGAGGAGAATAATACAGACAGAACTATGTAGCTGAATGACCTGTTCAAGGTCATCTCACAGGCAACAGACAAAGCTAAAAAGCTTGGAGTTACATTGCACAGTGAATGAATTCACAAAGCTGACAGAGTGCTGGCATGCTCCAGTACAGTTTTGTGGGTTCTTTTTGTTTTAATCTTCAAATGAATTCCAAAAATTGGGATGCTACTTTTTCTCCCTTTAGAAACTTCTTTCCTTTGAGAATTAAATAGATGCTCCAATACTGATTGAAGTCTTGCAACACTGCCTAGGATGGCCCTTTTCAGTCTACTCCTCCGATCCAAAGCACAATCCTAACAATTAAGGAAAATTCCTCATTGTCCTGAAGCCTGGATAGAGGCATACTAAGCTGTCTAACATAGCTTCAATGACCTGATAAGTACCATTAAAGAGTCATTATACTCTGATGCAACAAAGCAATTCCTCCCCTTGGAGTTTCCCTGCAATGTCTGCTTTCTCTAGTTACACTGATTAATATTTCTAAAGACTGCAACTGATGTAGCCATCGGGCACTGGAGGCCAAATTTCAATCTAATGCAAAACCACTAATCAGAAGCTGAAGTACAATTCAGCTTTTAATTTATTAACTTGAGAGAGGATATCTTGCAAAGGGCCAGATGAACAGCACTTGTAAGTACTTCTCACCATAGCAAACAGCATCTGCTTTAAACACTATCTGTGTCTTCAAGCTAAAGTATTAGAAACTTATGTTAAATAAGCTCCTTGACAAAGTGTGCTTCTAAATGCCATTTTGTTGAGTTTTTATTGAAACCACAAGATTTTTGAGTATTATGTCTTTGATCTCTTAGGATAGTACTCATAGTGCAGCTCTAGCTTTGTGTCTTCTAAGGAAGGAGATGTTGGAAAATCTCTCTCCTCCATTCAAGGCAGATTTTGCTGAGTTAGCATACAATTCTGGTGGAAAACCCCACTGATTTATGAAAAGACATCAGTGATTTATTATATACATTTTTTCCACTAAAGTCACTTGACATCCATCAAAGAAAATCTCTAAAAAAAAAGTTTAACCTTAGCAAAAAGAATAGTAGAGTAAAAGTGGACCAATTACTCACTCCCCATCACTTCCAAATATACAGCTATATAATTGTTTTATGCATTTAAATATGTATCTTTTAAACTGTTGCTGTTGGACAAAATTCTATTAGATATTGTTTCTAAATTGGTTTGTTTCTTTTATTGGAAGAGCATTAAAGAAAGCGAAGATGTTACTGTGTAACACACAGTGTCATAGCAGGAAGAGTATAATATCAGCAATTTGCATAAAAGACTCATAAATAGAAACTTTCTAATTGATGGGTCTATAATATCAGTAATCATGAATCTATAGGTATATTGATGTACGTATTTAAAACCATGTTCTCAGGTGCCGTGTACAAACAGTCCTAATGAGGCCATCAGTGTTCCTGCTGCAAAGAAGCAGTAGTATATAATACCAAAAAGATGATATGATTGATGATAATGTTATTACATTCCACATACCAGTAGTGGATGTGTTAAAGAATTATGAGGAGGACTGAGCTCAGTGCATGAAGTTTTTCAAGAATGTAGAAATTGGCAGGCACAGAATAACGTCAAGGGATATCTGGAAATTTTTCAGGGTTCAGAGGCGTCACTACAAATCCCTACGAGGTCGTCAGGCAGAGAAGAAATTTTAAACAAACATTGTTCGCCAAAAAAATAATTTTCCCATTGTTCCCCGGTGATCAGGTTCATTTCAGAGCTGATGGTTTAGCTGCCATCTTCTCAGGACTACAAGTGGTAACTCCTGAAAACAAATCTCTTGGCAAAGTACTCCCATTTCCTTTCTAAATAAGTTGAAATTGATCCCAATATAACCACTTTAAGACTGAAATATAATTCACTTGGCTTGACCTTTATACTAATAATGAAATGGAGTCATGAGAAAGAAATTTGATGTCTCCATCTCTTCAGCCCAAGAGGACCTAATAGATGTAGAGTCATAAACTAAATTTTGAAAACATTTTTTAATGCCCACACAAGGTTTTAGAAAGAAACAGAGTTTCCATTTTTCAGATTTTAAACTCTGTTTCTGTATCTAAAATCACTGGCTTTGGGATTGTTTTATTTTGGGGAGAAGGCTTTTTGAGTCAACGGCTCAAACTCTGGTGTTATCCCTGTAAATTCATTGAAGTCATCTATAGGAATACTTCTGATACAGACAGTTACACGTAAATGACAAAACAGTCTTGGGTAATGTCTTAAACAATATCCTAATCAAGGCAAACACTAAGGCCAAACCACCAGCCACAGATGGCTGAAAGCTGTGTTTTTCTGCCTCAGATATGAGAGGGAATCCTCCTGTGTGTGTGGGATCCCCCTGCCTCTGCCAGGTGCCGAGGTGAGCTCATGACTGAGCAGTTCCTGCACTGCTCTGGAAAAGATTCCCGTGCCCTTCGTGCTGGGTGGGGACTTGCCCTACCAGGACTTCCCTCCCAGCTTGCAATAGGATTTCTCTCGTTAAGCCATGGGTACAGAGGTAGATGCAGGTGCCAGAGCTCCCTTTGGAACACATGGTCAGGGCTGCATGTAGATTCCAAGCTCTTCCATTGGACTTAGGAGTTGTGCATTAAGACTCCTGGCATGCAGAGGTGTGTATTGATGGCTGCCTTCCTCAAGGTTGTTGACTGCACATTTGTGGCTAGTTTTTTCAAAAGCTTTGAACACCAGCCTTCTTTGCCACTCTGGGTATTGCAGTCCTGTTATTATAGTAGTATTATAAGAGTGTTATAGCACTGAGAACAATTAATTGATGGCAACATGTCATTATATTAAGACTTCAGCAGTGATAGATTCCAAGACTTATATGAAGTATGGCTATTACAGATCCAGTTCTGCTTTGTTATACATGGGGCTTCAATGGAATTATTTTGGATTTATTTAACTGTAACTGAAACCAGAATTTTTTCCCCATGGTAATTCAACATTTCAGAATTTTGAAAAGCTTGAGCTGTCATAAAGAGCTAAATGTAAGGTGTGAATGTACAAACAAACAAAAAGGAATGTGTGTGGGCAGAAGATGTATTCCCTAGTCTGGAAAAATTTAAATTAAAGAAGGGAAATTCTAAGCAATTTCTTAATGGAAATGTCAGTGTAGCTGTATTCATGGCAGCAGAACCAGACACAGGTTCAAGAAACAGTCAAATGGAAAAGAAAAACAAGACAGGAGAAGAAAGTAAAATAGCAATATACAGTGTGAGAAAAATTTCTGTTACAATCTAACTGTCTGTCAACCCTGCTAAAGCCACTCCTCTGTAAAAGCCAGCGAGCACATACACCTTATCTATGGACAGGCTAAGGATGCATTATTTCCATTAACAGGTTATCTAAAGAACAAGACTGGAAGGGTCTGGAATATTAAAAAGCCCCTTCTATAATTGCAGCAGTCATATAAAAATATTTTTCACATTCTTGGAAAATATGCTTCAGATGCCATCAACAAAACAGTTCAAAAACCATGACTGAAAGAGCAGGCTGAAGCTAAAGTACATTTGGAAAAGACTTCTAGAAAGACTAAGCACTTTCCTGGTACTCTGTGTTTTGCAGTTACAGGAATTTGTTAAATACAACTCTCCAGAGAAAAACTCTGGTAGGCTCAACTGCTCTGACTTGGGGGAATGAAAACCAATCCTCCTGACTGTGAACGTGGTGGCAGGATACTCACCCTGTGTAATAGGTTTTTCTCTGTGCCAATGAAATTCTGATTGCCAGACAGTAAAATGGATGCATCTTAGTAACACAAGATCAATTTGACTTCCTTATTATAACAAAGGTAGCATTCATTTTTCTCAGTTAATCAGCCACATGATCAGCATATCTCAGCTGTAGTCAACTAGTGATTATAAATTGACTCTGAGGTCGTTTGGTCTCTGCCTTGCAAAGGGAACATTTTAAATAATGTTCTCATTTTCCTGTGCAGTATTGGAAATCATGCACATGCACTCATAAGCAGAGAGTAGACTTGATTTTCTTTGCAATTTAGCCAAGATCTGGAGTCTGTCCAACAGCAATTAATTCATGCCACCTTCTTTTGACTTCAACAGAGTGGGGCAATTTTCTCCTGTTGTGAAAGGAAATGTTTCTGTATAATTATTTGGTCAACAGGAAGATCAGACTCAAGTTACATATACTGATGATTTCTTATTCCAGTCCATGTATTGTACCTGTAACAATGGTATGCAAATAGTTCTCATGGGTATTGAAACAGTTTTTTTGTCTCTCTTTTCCTCCTCTCCTCCCTTTTCCTGTTCCTTAGTTGTGGGTGGAAGAAAACAGATTCTTTAGATTATAGCCCACTTTTGTATATAGATTGATCAACCTTTTTATCTTTATTAGCAGCAGGCAAGAGAGAATATTTACTTCCTCTTACTAAAGTTTTGAATTTTTAACATTCACATCCTCTGGGCTCTTTCTGTGGACTTGGAAGGACCAGAAACCACGCAGGAGCAAGTTGTAGGATGTCAGTGTGTAGGTTTAGATCACTGCAGAGTGTGTACAGGGAAGAAAGTGCTTCAATTTACCTGCATGATGAGCAGTAGCATCCTACAGTAGAGGAATCTGGAAAACTGAAGGAAAAAAGAGGGAGTTGATGCAATGATGCTCATCAGAGAAGTTATGAACTTGTGTCTCCCACTGAGCATGAAAATATGTGCCTACAGGGTGCAAGGGTTTCACTTCACCTTTCCTCCAGTGTGTTGGACACCCACCAGCTCAGGATTTTCCAAAGTGAAGGAAACCTTTCAGCAGCCACAGTGACCATCAGCATAATGTTGTCAAATCTCAAATGTCTCAAAAAATAATGCTGTCAAGAAGGCAGGCACAAAGGCCTTCCAATACCCAATATAGTCTGAGTAACTCAAACCAAATCAGGCTATCTTTCCCATAGAGAATGAAACTGGCCATGAATTTACAACTTAAGATGACATTGTCTTACTATAGTTACCATTTTCTTTAACTTTTATCTTAATTTCCTTTTTTCCCCCTATTTTATTGTTTATTTTGGAAGACAGCTCTAGGGAGACTATTTAAGATCAAAACTTGGGTGGTTTTCACACCAAACTACAGACTAAGTCAAGAGTGAATCTGATCCAGTTAAAACAGATTTTTCGATTGGTTATTTCATTGCACTTTGAATGCAAGTTAGTTTTTGTATGTTCATATTTCATGGCTGTTCATAAACGATATCGTAGCTAAACTCCCATTGCTTGAAAACTGCATCAGCAAGTATGCTTAACCTAATCTCTGATCCCTACTATGGGAAAAATTTCTGGATGCATTCTGATAGGTTATCCTTCTCTCTTATATCCCATTCCTATCAGAATTCATTTATATTCTCCCAGCTTACTCATACCAGCCCTGACCAATTTAAGAAGCCTGCTGCCAACGTGCAGACTTCCCCAGAGTCTGCAACATCATAAAGATAAGCACTGATGTTGCTAAGAGAAGCATCCCTGTCTCTTGCCTAGGCTTTTTGTAAAGTAGATGAAGTGAAATGATAATATTAAGCTAAATGTGATTAATAAGGTAATCACATTTTTCATCTCAGAAACGTTCCATCAGCTCTCCTTCTGTTTCAGACAAGGGAACTCTCATTTTATTTCATGCTTTATTTTTTCAAAAGGAAAAATGTAAATAAATTTTGCAGGGTATAGGTGTCCTTTTTTCAGTTTCAATCTGTTATAAAGGATTATTCTACCAGGTAACCCTCAAAGGACAAAATCTGTTGTACAGGCTTCCTTTTGTTGCACCTGTTTTGTCAAGTGAATCCATACAATCGATGCAAGCTCAACTAATAAATATCTCCATGTTAACACTGTTAACAACAGTTAAGCTTAATTATAGAAAAAAATTAAAGGAAATACTGTTTTCCACCTTGTAATCTTCAATTAAAAACAAGTTTAAAAAGAGTTAAGCTTCTAAGTTTCTGGAAAAATGGTGTTCAGACCTTGGTTACTCAGTCAGTGTTTATGGGGCCCTTCCAGCCTGATTGTGGGGGCCTGTATGTGGCTTATATCCAGGAAAGCACTCAGGAGCAGGTTTATGGTTTAATAGGCATCTAATGTGCTGGATTAAAAAGTACTGGAGCTGTACAATGCCATCGTTTTTGGACAGCAGCCTTTGTCAATGCCAGCAGAGATTTCTGCATCAGTCAATGGTAAATGTTGACCACTGGCACCATCCAGACTCTAACAGAGAGCTGTGTCTGAAATGATAGGCTTGGAGGATATCAATTCTGCAAGCAGCAGCTTGGGATGGGTTTGGGAGAGGAACTGCTCTACTGTGGATCACATTAAGGATCCTTTTACATGGGTGAGGTGTTTTTGCTTTCTTATACTGAGATCTAATCTCATGGCAATTCACTTAATTACTAAGGAAATTGCTCATTCTATGTCCTTTGTGTGCACGCGTACCTGGTACAGCTCAGGGTGGACTTCATGCCAAGAAAACCCTCAGACAAAATCAGATGTTAAACTCCTGGAATATGAACCGAAGCAAGCGTTTGCAGTGTCTCTACTTCCTGTACCACTGTGGGGTACTGGAAAACTGGGCAAGAGCCAGTCATGGGACCTGCCTGCAATTGAAACCACCAGAGGTAAATTAACCAAGGCCAGCCAGGTGCTCTACAAACAACTCTTCAGAACTGGTGTTTTCCAAGGGTACAGTCACACTGGTACTTCACAGCCATGAACTTCAGAAAGGCTTTTAATAAAACAAAGGCGGGCTGGGTTTTTGCCCACAAACTTCTAGACACTTAAATCTTGAAGACAATTCTAACCAAAGCAACTCTAGGAGTAGAAAAACAGCTTTGTGGCATGCACTTTTTCTGCTGATAGTAAAAAGTCCTCTGACATTCCCAACAGAAAGGTCAGATGCTGAAAGGTACTGAGCACCCATAATTTTCTCTACAATCAACCTCTGAAAATTACATGCCTTCAAGGACTTGACAGAAAGAATTCCTACAGGAAAAGGTATGGGAGGGTCTGGCTTTTGACATGCCGATCAGGAGAATTAGGTGTTTTTAGGTAAAAGACCACCTGATTAGGAAAAAGCACTTTTGATTGTTTCAATCTTTAATGTTACCACCAACTGGAGACCAGTATGTCCCTGATTTGCCCTGTGATGGGAAAAGAAGTGTCTTGTGTCCTGTTAGGAACCTGACCAGCAAAGGAATTAGTGTGAAGGGACTCCGAAAAGAGTTGCCCACACTTCTTCTTGGCTGAGAGGATCTTGTCTGTGTCAAGTAGCCTGGGCATTGGGGAAATACAAGCAGTGAGAAAAAATATGTGGGGCACAGGAAATGCCAGCATGTTGTGAGACTTGAACAGGACTAAACGTCTTTGATCTGTCTGTATATGATGTTTTAGACCCTCAGGAATGAGGCAAAGTGCTGCAAATCTCATTAGAGAAGAAATCAGAAGGGAAGGTATTTAGGAGACAAGTAAAAATGCAGTAGTGGCCTAACATAGTAGTAGTATTATTTTGTCCTGCAAGGTGCACAGGAATTTGTAAAAGGTTTTGAGTCGTGATGGTTTTGAGGTTTCTGCAAGCTGAAAAGGGAAGTGATAGGAGTGTGGGGAAAATGGCCATTCAGGTTTAATTTGGGCTAAATCATTCTGTAAAGGCTTTTAAACCAGCTCAAATGCAGCTGGGGAAAAAATGGTTAAGTGTATGTTCTCTCAAAATTCCAAGTAAGGAGATTATAGATAAAAGGATAGTTTGGGAAAAAGAATAAAAAGACAAGACTTAGAAGAAATTTTCCTTTATGTCCAACTTTATAAAGGGATATAAAAATTACTATTTGATTAACTAATTATCCTGTACTGCTTAATTGTTTTCCACCTTGTAATCTTCAATTAAAAACAAGTTTAAAAAGAGTTAAGCTTCTAAGTTTCTGGAAAAATCCAAATGACGTTAGTCATAATTCTCTTAATTCTATTTTAATTTGTGGGTTTCCTGAACTACCTGATACAGTTTCAGCAGAGTTTCTTGCATTTCTTTTTGAAACAGGATATAATTCTTGTGCTGAGGTCTGTGGATTGCCTCAGAAAACCGAAGTCATAAAGATTTTCTTATTAGTGAAAGTCCTGTAAAGGGCAATGCAGATGTATGTTTATTAAATTGTTTGGCCAAATACAAGAGAATGTCATGTGAAAGCTGCTTGGAGACATTTTAAACTTTCTGAGGTGGTAAATTTATCTACCTGACTGGTATAGATTGGTTCTTCACCTGGAAATGTGCCTCTTTGATAGCAATCACCCCTCAAATACTGATTTTATACAGGAGGAAAGGGTTAATGAATTTCTCCTAAAGTCTTTAACTTACAGCTAAAGGCTGAAGTTAAATTGCTGTATATTAGAAATTCTGTGCTGAAGGAACTTGGAGGGCAGTGCCTCAGCTGTCATGCTGTCTTGACTCCTTGAGGAGAGCCAGCTGCAGACAGAGCCACAGCTCTGTGTGTGAGCAGAGTCATTTGCATGACTAACAGTGACCTTTGGTGGTCCTGGTTGCTGTGTCCATGTTTTCCAAAGACAATATAGAACATGAGGTATAAAGATGTGGCCTTTTGAATCTCTGTTTCTTACAGACTCAAATTAAAACAAAGAAAGCTAGTAAGAGTAACACTTACCGTAAAAGGCGCACATTTTACTAATACAGGAAAAAAGATAGATAGTAACAAAAAGGTTTCTTTGTATATGTTTTCCCTAAGCAAATCTGATAGGGAAAGTGCACTGACAGTTGATTTTTCTCTTCACAATATTTCCTATCTTTACCCTGTAACATGAAGTCTCTCCAAGGGCTGGGAACATGAAATTGTTACACCCATGAGTTGAATGGAAAAGTATGCAGTAAGGGACAAGGAAACTGGAATTTAACAGCTTTCAGCTGGCCTTCCTGGGTACAGGTGGAGTGATAGGCTTCCACATCTCTGCCCAATGGAATCCACTTCCATATGTTATGGAAGTGAAGCTCTGTGGTGCATCCCACAGTTCTTGGGAAAGGCTACATGTCTGACATGTGGAACTCAGAACTGCTCATCTTTTGCTGAATACAAACATCTCAGCAGTTGGCCACAGATTTGCAGCCTATAATGTAAAAGCAATTGCTGGGATCTTCAGCTGCATTAGCACCAAAAACTCCCAAGAGGGATCAAACTGCATCTTTCATGCTTTTGAAAGTGCAGTTGGCATAATATCCTTTGGAAACATTATCTCTGGCTTAAAATGGCTCTAAATTTCAGTCAGAGCTGCAGTGGGTTCTAAGTAGACCTGAGATAATTTAAAAATAGTGTACTAAGATGCTGGTAGAATACTTGGTCTGCAAAACCTGCTGCATAAATCAATCAGTAGTCATCGCATAAAGAAGGACTGTGGTTGCACTTGTAATAAAGTACCCAAGCCAGGATGCTTATTTTGTTAAAGTCTGAGATAAGGCTATTGAAGGGCTGATGAGAACCAAGTGTGAACCAAATGTGAATGCAAGCGTGGAGCATTTCCATGTAAAGAAGTTCATTCAAACAGTTGAGGGCTGGTGGTTTCATTAGATCCCTCACCTGGAGTGGTCTAATTAATGCCTTTTCCTCTGTTTTTTACAGAGCTCTTGAAAGCAGAAGTATTTATTCTTAGACTCTTTAGCTGAGCAGTGTCTTCAGCTACTCTCACGCTTGGGTCTTTGCTCTCTCTGCTCATCTATCCAACTATAGACTCTGACATCAGGAAGTGGGAAAGCATACATCTATCTACAGGCATATTTGCCTGTTCTTAGGAATGGGTGATGTGGGTGTGTCCTGTACCTCTAAGTTCCTTTTCTTGACACAGATACTTGTAAAGTCCCTATCTAAGCCAGTGACACTTCTACTATTTTCTCATCATCTCCTGTCCCACTTTGCCATTTAACTTCATGGCCTTGTGTTTACTCTGCTAAAAAGTGACACTGTACTATTTTTGCACATATTTTTGTGGATTTGTAATACCTTTGGAGGTGTTCCCTCCATCCTTCCCTTTTCATACCAGGTCAAAGGGATGCTTTTGGGCTTTGAGTGCTTCTATTTTTTTCTTACAGCTTAAAAAGACAGTTTTAATATGAGCCCTGGCTCATATTGTCCTTGCTTCCTGGAAGGAAGGATTGCTCTTTGCAATCAGGATTCAACTTCTGACTTTGATTCAGGTCCTTTGATACCCTGTGCTTGTAAACTTTGCTGTTGCTATAAAAGAGAACCATTAAGGTTCCCCTCTTATCCCTCATCTTTTCTGGGTTTTGCCTTATGAAATTACTGTCTGCTCTGGGCAGAAAGGCTTTCCTCCATTGTGGTCATACAGATCCTCATATAGAATGAGAAGCCAGTAAATCAATGTAATTACCCTGACAATCATAGCTGAGAATATTCTCCTTTAGTTTTATTATTGGCACTCTCCTGCATTCGTCCAGATTTCATTCATTTTTTTTCTTAAAACTTGTGAATTTCAATAATGCCTTCTGCTCAGTAGATTTTGACAAAGATTTAATTCACAAAAATAATTTTCTGAAGAGGAGATCTATTTACAGGATGAATTTTCATATTTGAGACAGTCCCAAGAGCTGCAGCAGCCTGTCCAGGATTGCCTTCTGCAGCACAATATTGTCAGGTCAGACATGGCTCTTTCAATAAGCCATTGGGAGTCAATTAAAAGTTTTATGTGTTCTGGCCTGCCTCAGCAGTGACAGTTCCCAAGTTCAGGTCAGGTTTGCATCAACCACTCTGTGATTTTTCTGTGCAAGATTCACACGAGTATTCACAGGCCATTTCACTGACCTTTGTTAGCAAAACCCTCACAGAGTTTGAAGGCCTTTCTAAAACTGAGAGAAACACAGTTGTCAGGACATTTTGAACTCTGGTGTGCTTGTATAGTTCCTATTGCAAAACTTTACCCCTTTGCTTGCTTAGACCCTGCATGACATGACCTCTTCTGTGAGAAATTATTTTTCCTTGTCTCCAAAGAGGATCTCTTCTGTTGGAGATCTTGATTCATGATATGTAGAAGACTTGAGAAGGAAGATGCACCAAAGACAAATGAAGGAAAAGTTATCTAAATCTCATAAAAGAACAATATTAATTTAATTTTCCTTCTTCCCTCTTTTTCTAGTACCCCATTAAGAAAGGTAGAAATATTGATGTAGTTCCTTGTACAGAGCTCTGACTCTTCCTCCTGGCTCCATCTCCTATCTGGTCCTTGATTTTCAAGGAGGCTGTAAGTTACTCTGATATTTTTGTCCCCCTATCATTAAAAATGTGGTTGACATAATCAGTGTGGTGTATGATTTGGGGGAAGTAGTGAGTGTGTTGTAATGTTTCCTACTCTCATTTCAAGCAGTATTTTGTTGTCTTGTTTCAGGATGAGGGCTGGTTTTACAGCAAGCTCCTGGTTTTGGCTGCTTTAGGCAGGAGTAGAGGTGGCTCAAGAACAGAAGTAGCATGATGAGGAGGTGACACCATTTTGCGTTCCTCTTTCACTCCTGGGAACCAAAGTGAGGACAGAATCAAGCCTGGGAGAACCTCCAGCACTGTGAGCAAGCAGAAATCCTCCGTGCTCTGACACAAGCAGGGAGCCCCAAAATTGGCAAAGTCTCCCTTTTCTCAAAAACACAGAGTCATCAGAAAGCCATCTTCTGCTTGTGATGTTCTTCTGAACAAAGGAGTCAAAACAGGAAAAACATTTGTTTCTCAATAAAAGCGCTCTGATAGGCTCTGAATTCAGAAAGCAAAACTTAGTGTAATATGGTCAAAAAGGCTGACCTCTGTGTTGTTTGGCTCTTCAGACGCCTGAATACTCTGTAAGGAAAAGAATTTAGGTATTTACCTAAAATGAGCAAGACACTCATGAGGGCTTGTAGATCTGGAAAAGCTGTGTAGTCCTTGTCCTTCACAAAGTTTAAATAAATCCAATAAAATGTACTCAGTAAAGTGCAATTAAACTTTGTGGGATCCAAGCCATAAAATGTAACTTTTCAAAGGAGAACTTGTCCTTTTTCTATCTGCTTCCACAGTGTTGTCTGCCAAATAACACCTAAAAACTTAATTCAGCCTCTAGGATAGAAGTAGATATTTTTACTCCTTTGTTCTCAGGTTGTGGTAAATTTGCTCCAAAATTCAATGCCACTCATACTCAGGAGTGTAGACTCTTATACCCAAGCCACCTGTAGATTCTTATCTGAATTGATTTAACATTAGGAAAAAAAACATACCTCAAAATTAAGAAATAGAGGGGACATAAGTACTTATAACTATCAAATTCTTCATGTTTCACATTGATACCTTTAAACCTAGTAAATTTTCAAACTGATAAGGTATTGTTGTATCCAAGTTGACCTAAGTTTTAATTGAGAATTAAGGATCCTTAATGAAAAAAGAAAATGAAACCTCTCATTCCAATTAGCACATAATTACACGTTGGCCTTGGGTGAAATGACTGCCATTTTAATTTCATTAATATGTTGATTGAGTCAGCTGTTAAAAATCCTCTTAATAAAAATACTTGATCCAGTCATATGCTAGGCATTGCTATTACACAGTAATGATCATTTTATTGAGAGGAATGGTAATATATTATAATTTCTGGTCATAGAAGATATAACTGTACAACATCTATGGAGGAATTTAATAGAATAATTTCTTGGCAAAATGAAGTGTCTTTTTCAGGTTTTCAGAAGTGATTTTAGTTTTCCATCTGCAGAATATAAAAGACTGAGATGAGTTTAGGAGTATTTACTTTGCCAGGTTTCTAGAGGCAGAACTTCTGGTACTGGGACAGAAGATTCAGTATAAGACCCGTGAATTAGTTCAGCAGTAGTGCTGTAAAGACATCTCTTAATATAGCCGGCTATTTTTGAAAGCATTTTTGATACTGTACAACTTGGAATCTGAATTGGTCATTTTGCAGCAATTCTGCATCACCAAAACTGCTGCTTTCTCTGCTTCCTTGTGGCATTGCAGCCCAGCAGAGCAGGGTGATGCCTGGCAGCTTCAAAGGAGGAATGGACTAGGACAAGCCAGGGTGTGCTTCAGAGACAGTCACTGACCCAGACCCACCTCAGGAGCTGGATGGGAGGAGAGCAGTGATTGTGGTTTACACACCATGAGTAAACCACCGTGTTTTATGAAGACAGTCTGAGTGATCCCATAAATCCTAGTACTACCCATATACACCACTCACAGGGTTTGGTGTTTATTTTTCTCCATTACCCAAAGCTTTTCATTGTTTTGTTTGTATATGGGGGTGTTTGTGTGTAGGCACATGGCATGGTTGTGAATTGGTGGGGATTACAGAAGTCTTCAACAGCTTTCATGGTGATATTTTAATATCCAGTGTTTCAGAGCAATTCCATTTCTAGTATTGCAAATTTGTTCATTCATGGGATGTTTCCATGAATTATTGTGTTTCTCCAGTCTCAGTGTTGTTTGCAGTTTGTCCTAACTCATTTTCTTCTGCAGATGTTAAAAATTTGCTACTTATGCTTTTATTATATGATTATATAAAATAGGTTAGAGTAAAAAGTTAGAATCTTCCATTAGATATTTTGGAGACTGGATGAATGGGGGATTGAATTAGGCAAGGAACAGACTGAAAAAGGAAATGGCAGTGATTGGACAGATGCATGAAGTATGAAAAACATTATTTGATATTTTCACTAAAATTCTAGTCTGTTTTTGCACTAGCAAAATATTCTGGTAACAAAAAATTGAGGTTTTATCAATCAGTAGACAATTGAAATACAGTACAGAAAAAAAAATAGCTCCCTGTAAGACCCAGAACACTGAAAAGAAAATCGGATTCCCGGTTGTATTCCAAGGTATCAATCCTAAAGATCAATCCTGTAGATTGCAATAACTACTATGGAATAAACCCATATGTATTTTCAGATGTCATTTCAAGAAGAAATAATACAAATGTCCCATGAATAAACAGGGAAGTTTCTTTCAATTTTTGCAGCATGGTAGCAGGATACTAATCCTTGATATTTTAAAATGGAATTTGATGGATTTACAAACGGGCTTAGATGACATGATTCTAGCTCTAGCATGGCGTGTTGTAGGCATTGACTCAAGAATATTCTCAAAATATGGAGCAGTTATTAGATACCTCCACCCTAATTTTCTCCAGCCTTGGCTATGGTTAATGGTGTTTGTATGTGAGAGTAAAATCAATCCCTGTGAGTGAGAATTACAGAAGAGGAGGTGTTGCTTTAAGACCTTTATACACTGCCGTGTCCCAATCTGTGATTCCCAAGTAAAGAAATTTTATTGTCTAGTAAGGTCTAATCCTGTGGATGTAAATAGAGATCTGCTGGCTTTGGCTTTTGTAGCACTGAGGCAGTCAGTCAAACACAGCCTTGGATGACAAGGTTAAACTATAGCAACAGCACTGTGGATTTAAAACAAAATTATAATGGAGATAGCAAACTTAGTTTGTGAACTAAAGGTCACTATTTTAGGGAGGCACTGCATAATTTCACATCGTTACTGACTCATATTCATTCCTTGGTATGGATTACTCATGTTTCTGTTAATATAATTGGGGGTGGCTTGCAATTGAGACTGTTTGGCTGCTGTCAGCTGGGATCGAGGTGCTTATTAACGTCGCTTTAAGGGTGAGTGGGTGTGTGCATATGTTTCAGAAACATCTCAGTCTTGAAACTGAATTTGGAGCTACACTTTTAAAGAAGCTTATATTTATTTGTTTCAGCTGGATTCTTTCCAATTATCTTCTCAAATTAGAGTAAACATCCATCAAAATAATCTCAGACAGTTCTAAGCAATATACTGTAAATACTTCATTGTTCAAAACCAGTCCTCAAAATCATTGCAGCAGAGCATGCCATGTATGTATATCCAAAGTGCTCATGTTAACTGGTGGAGATGTAATTGGATCCTGAGCACATGGGAGAAAAATCTATCATTCTGCTAGTGAATAGTTTTAAAATGCTTAGAAAATGATTGAGCTCTTCCTTTGTTATTCCTAAAAAAAAAAAAAGGTTTTGAACCAGGAAGCATTACAGCATACATACAAAGAGATTGTCAAAGAAAATTTACTCATGTCTATAAAAATTGCCATTACAAGGCTTCCCTATTGAGCATTGATCAGGTATTACTTTTATCATTTTTTCTTTAATAAGTTGCCTTCATGTGCTGAAAGTGACTCTGAAGCATGACATTCGTAACTTGGCTTTTTTGTGCTGAACCCACTGTGGGCTTTTGCAAAATCTGTGGATTCATTCTGCATGCATGGAGCAGGCAGGGTGAGCTGCAGTACTCACCAGAGCTCCTTGCACTACAGATATCCACTAGCATGAAAGTATGGGTCAGTCAGGATTAACAGATGCCTGAGGGTTCTGTGAGTCCTGGGAGGTGGTGAGTACAGAGTGTTAAAGCACATGACAAGGAATGTCGTACCCTACACCAATTTGTAACAATGATTTTCCTAATTAATCTAAACCCCACATATTGTGATTGACTTAAATTTGTATTTAGAGTTATCAAAACCCCAGAGTAAATTATTTTAAATGCAGATGAAGTATCTACATTCATGTTCTGATATTGAAGTAATAAGTAAAAAGTTGACGTGTAAATAATTATACTGTCTTGTTCAATCTCTCATATTGTTGTCAAAGCAGCATTGCAATCTAAAAGTTCCTTTTTTATGACAGGAAATATATATAATTTTTTACTATTCTGCTTAATGAAATAAATCTAAGCTAGTCTGTTTATACAACTAATTGGTTTGGGGTTTGATTCTCAGCCTAAAAATACCAGTTGTCCTTTATTTAGGTCTTTGAGAAACACATGAACTTCACATATAACCTGGCAAGAAGGGGAAAGCTAGAAGTTAATGGACATTTCTTAGCTCTGTACTGTTAGAGAGAATTGTTATACAGTAGTCTGCTGTCCTCAGAGGGCAGCTTGAACCATCTTTTCCTGTACTCACCTATAGACCCACTGGGAAAAACAGAAAGACAGTACATGTCAGCCTCTGGCTGCCCAACGGTGTGCAAGAAGTTGCTAAACCATAACCTGGAAGGAGAATTAGTCTGAAAATATTTGTGTAATGTATTTAATCTATTTTTGACCAGATGTATTTACAGAATAGATTAACTGTGAAATCGTATTCAAAGCAGGTTTTTCTGCACCCAAAATAAAAACACAGAAAAATGGCATAAGATTATGTTGTTCTTCATTTGCAGTCAGGTAGCTTTAATATCAGCAGCAAATTCTGCTTTGACTGTTTAATGCAAAAAACTTGGAAAATACGCTGCCACTTAAGTTTTACTGAACTGAGAGCAAGACTTGTTCTATTTCCTTATTTAGTTTTGCATTAACTTATTTCCTTCTCCGAACTTGAGTGGTTCAGCATTATCTGAGTGGCAAAGCTTTTTCAAAGGCGTCAGTGTTAAGCTGCTTTCCAAGACAATATAGTTTTAATTTCTTAATGCATATTTTGGGTTTAGTGGAGCTGTAAGAATTTGTCTTTGTCTACCTGGTGAAGACAACCCATAATTTCTTTACTCCAAAATAGATCTTGACTTTTGGTGGCATTTTGCACATGGAACATCTCCCTACTATTACTGTCTGATATTTAAATAGTACGCATTTCTCACGGGAAGGGCTCACTGGGAATGCTGGAACTTTCTGAACACGCACGACTTTCTCTCCTCAGTCTTGAAGTCCACCCACTCACAGAGTGGGAGCCTGGTAACACAGGTAATTGGAGCATGAAGTGCTGCAGAACTGGGAGCAGGAATGCTTGTGTGGAGGTACTGGGACATGGCAATGCCTTTGAGAGCCTGCTGGAAGTGCTGGGATGCTGCGATGCTCTAGGACCTTTATGGAGAGCAGTGCTCGCACACCTGCACAGAGCTCCTGCATGGTCAAGCATTTGCTGTGAGCATTTGGACTTTATCTGAGCCAGACTTTCATCTTTTTGTATTATCTTTTCTTAATAGGGGAAAGGAAGGACTGCTTCACTGATGGGTCCTCCTTCTGTGTAATAATTGTAGAATAGTTTGAGTTGGAAGGGACCTTTTAAAGGTCATCTGGTCCAACCGCCCTGCAACGATCACAGAATAAGTCCACATAAAAAATGTTTCAATCAGATCCCATTTACTTGCTATAAATTGACTGAGTTTCTGCACGTGTGCTTGCTTTTTTTTTTTTTTTTTTGAGTTTAGTGAGTAGAGCAGGTTTTTTGCAGTCTGTTTCTCATCTCCTACACACTATGTTGTTAACATTCATGAACATGAAATGCAACAGGCTTTTCATCAGTTTTCTCTTTTTTTAAATTTAATTTATTACTCCTACAGCAAAAGATTGCACCATGGTGCAAATATCACTTAGATACATTTATCTTTCATTCAAATAATTCAAAGATGCTCATGAGTAGCTACAATACTAGACAGAGAAAGAGGTCTTTTGGATCTTGTATTTACATCAACTCCACATCTTGCTATGAGAGCAATGCATAAATACATCTAAATATGTTGCAAAATTATGTAATCATTAAAGCATACTTTTGAAAAGAATAAATAGAACAGGAACAGGGAGCATTTTTACTTTTTATTGCATCAGTGGCATTAGAGATTAAGAGAAAAGCAAGATAATGAGCAACTTTTCAATATTTTATACACAGGTCAGGTAATTTTATTTAGGCAATTTTAAGGTCCTGGCTAGCTGTAACTGAGGAAAAGTGTCACTGAGCTTAATTTTAAGTGTACTTGATTGGATCTGGAGTAAGATACAGCTTTGTTTTATTTCAGTTTTTTCTTTTGATCACAGAGGCAGGTATTACTGAGCGTATAGAAAATTCAGATTTTTTTTGTATTCTATGCTGTGAGTCAGTTTGTGGGTTTGAATATGGCGATATTGAGAACAAGAGGTTCCCTCTGAGGACTGACGTATAGTAATCTGGAAGGGATACCTCTATAGCCCTGTACACTTCTTGTAAAAGTGTTCCCAACCTATACTGGGTTCACCAGAACTTTTCTATTTGACCTATAATCACACCTCCTATGTGAATAATGGAGTTTTAACATTTTCTAGTATATGCTCCAGTTACAGGTGTTCAGCTTTTGCTGCAATATTAATGTCATTTTGTCATTTGCAGTGTGTACTTTAGTGGTTCATACCCCTCTGAGACCCTCTTGTGGACAAGAAATACCCCTCAAAGTATCCAGGCACAGCAACATACTCTCTTCCCAAAATTTTGCATAAACCTGGAAAGGGGCAATGAGTAAAAACTCTCTTTACCCTGGGGCCAGTTCTGTCCTCTCTTTGACAGCCTCCTAGCTAATGCAGTTTGTACACTGGATGAAATGACAGCTGTCTCTGCTGACATTTTTCTGAGGAAAAAAAACACTGAAAAAAAGAAATTTTCTTATGTCTTTTAAAAAAGCCTAGAAAACAGGAAGCTTAAAAGCTGCTCATGCCACCCTGAACTATGATTCCATCTGATATATGACAGGCACAGAACAGAAAACAATTATAACTGCAACTACTTCGACAGACAAGAGTACTTGCCATATAATATTTAATGTTTTTGAAAGCCATCCCTTGCCTAAAGTGTGGGAGAGACCATAGTTGAAAGTCAGGGTGAGTGCTGCTGTTCATTGCAACTCAGGTAGACTGGCTCAAAATGAGTGATTGCCAACTAGATATCATCTTCAGAGATATATGGTCAAGCTGGACTTGAGAAATGAATCTTGAATAGATCTCAGTAGTGATTTTTTATAGCTTCCTGTGCTGATAGAGATACTGAGGGATCAAAGAAGACTGTTTTTCAAGTGTGCTGTGTTTGCTGAATACAGAAAGGCATAAATGGCAATAATTTTAAAATTAGTTGTTGGTTTACTGATTTCTGTTGCTTGTAATGCTTTACCTTATCTGAGGAAAGGAAGATTAAAGAAGCACTCTGCTGAGAGGGGTCTGCAAGTCCTGTTACTGTTGAGAAGTGCTGTTATTTACCTGATCAACCTAATCCATTTTATGTTACAAACAGTTTTGCAGATAAACATCTGCACTGCTGTGGTTGGAGATATTCCAAATGCGCTGCTGTGCCCACCTATTAACCACGACAACATGAATCCCCTGAGCAGAGCTTGTAACCACAGTGTCTTTGTAGAAGCAATTTTTCATTACTCTAAGTTATATAGACTATCCCTTATACCATCAAGAAGTAATTGCAGAGGCTTAGCATGGTATAATTAGAAGCTTTATTATGCCAGTTGGGGGAACATTTTATAATATGCTGACAGTTTTCCTGAGAGTTTTCTGTGAAAAACAGGATGAGAACATGGATGTGATACTAAATCTATCAGCTAAATGTTTTCCAGTATAAAGTCACCTTTCTAACATCTTATTCACACTGACAAATCAGTTGTGGCTCCAGAAACTTCCTAGCAGTACTGCTTGCCTCAACAACAAAACACTGCTGTGCAAAAAAATGAATACAGTAATTTGGGGATTTAAGAGCCTACAATAATCTATGAAGGTGTAACTAAATATTTAATACATTAATACTAAGACTGACAAATCTGTCAGAGTAGTGACTGAGTTTAATTACATATTTCTGCTATGTTTATGTTTCTTAAAAGTAAAAAAAATAGAATATTGTCCATCACTGCTTAATGCCCAGGTAAATTCAATCAATTTATTATTCACTGAGAGATGTCCTCTCAACACTTAAGGTAGTTATATCACTGATTAGAAACGAATTGTTTTAGTAGACCTCTAGGCTGCAGCCATCCATGACACTACTTGAGTGATATCTTGTCACCAGAGGCAGCATCAGCACGGAAAGAAAGGTGTTCTGCTTGCATGACACTCATCTGGAGTGGCATTATTCAGCACCTTGCATGCAGTGTGGGACGACAAAGGATTTGAAAAGATGTTCTCACAGTACCTTGTGGTAATGGAGCAGAAAGGAGTGAAATGATGTTGTTGAATCCTATATTTGCAAATGTGGGTGGAATTTTCTGAATAATTTTGGCTGAAATGAAGCCTTTGCTCAATTTCCTCCCCTGCCTGGGGGAAGTGAACCCATACCCCCATTGGCAATACTTCAGTCAGAAGGCTACCACTTCATCTGGGGTAGTATTCCCTCATGCCCTGGATTGCATACAATAATGGCATTTTGTCCATAATCAACAATTAAATTGGCTGGGGAAGAGCAGAATGGCAGTGAATCCACAGCCCAGAAATTAGGGCACTCATCTGGGAATCATTTAGCCAATTTTTCTCTAAAAGAGTCAGAGAAGGGAGTTGAACCCAGGGCAGCCTGGCCTTGGAACTGAAGCACATCAGGTGACATCCAGATTTTTACTTGAAGATTATCATGAAAGAATAACAGTGCATAACAAATAGTGCAAAGTAGGCTTAGCATCGCTTCTAAAAATATTTCGCAGAGTGTCTGACTTTCAGGAAATAGTGTTATCTTAAAAAAACTCCAAACACTCTTTCTATACGAGTTTTCTTCAAATATGTTATTATTAATAATTTTAGCATAGATTTCTGAAAATTTTTGTCATGTTGAACCCTGAGATAAGTGCAACAGTGTCTATTACAGGATTAGTTTTAGATAATTTTAGATTAGCAAACCATTTTTTCTGCAGTGAATAATATGCAAAGATGCCACATTTAAACTACATGGGCCAAAATATTATGGCTAAAAGGAATCCTGAAAATTTCCTGCTTTATCATACAGAACACCATAAAAAGAAATTGGCTGCCCAGATGCTCAGATCAGGCCTATTTGAAAAGAAATAGCATAATCTTGATTTCTGTACTGCATAGATTGAAACAAAACATGAATTTTATGGGTCATAAACACCTGTGGTGAATGATTTTTTTCTTCAAAATTTAATTGAATAACAACGATATTTCTTGCAAAACCTTACTTCAGAAATCATGTTTATGTGCAATTTACCACACAAAAGATGCAGTTATCTCTTCAGTTTTGTACAGTGACTTTCATAGTTTTGTGGGCTCCACAAGTTCAAACATAATGAGTCATATCCTAGTCTCCCTTACAAAGGATAACAATTGTGCTATTGACTTGAAAATCATGACATGAAATTATCTGTTTGGATGGGTAGAAATTACCCATAATTTTTTTAAGCTTTCTAGGGAAGTTGCTAGACTCTAAAATAGGTGCAAGAGAACTGAAGGATCAAATGCAAACAGGTGTCCATGGACTGCCCTCTCTTTTGGCTCATTAGAGGAGATGCTCTGTGCATGGCATGGGGGATGGGGGACCAGACCTTGGACATCTGTCTGTCACCTCCACCCGTGCTGCTGTGCTTGCATTGGCTCTGTTCCTCTGCAGATGTATCCTCTTTTACATCATTTATCAGCTAATCTCCTCATACCTTATTTATCAGAGAGGGCCCCTTACATCCAAGGATGGCCTTTATGTCAGGCCCCTCTCTCAAAGGAAGGGTCAGAGTCCCTCTCCTCCCTACCCATCACACACCCTCCAGCACCTTCACCAGAGCTCTGAAGATCCACAACTTGGCTGCCCTGTAGAGTGACAGTAATCTTCCTTCTGCTCATCGTTTTGAGTGCCACAATTCCCATTTTTAGCCTTTCTTCTCAAGATATATTGCTACAGCATGTGGAACAATATTTCATTTGATGGAATTTGTGAAGCATTAATGAATGATCTATCTGTGAAACATCCTGGAACCTCTCACTGAAATCAGAGATGTTTGTTTCTCTGCCCCTGGTAGTGTTAAATTACAAGCTCTTAAAAATTGAACACATTTATTGCAGGGCTGATTGCTTGAATAAAGTATCTCTTACTGCTTTTAGGCAATCAATTGGCTTTCTAGGATTCTGCTCTAACATTAGATTAAATATGACCTGAACCAGTAAAGTTCCCTCGTACTGTGGTTATTTTTTCTCTTGTGCTAAATGGGTAAAGAATGATCGCTTGTTACACTAAGGTTTAGCAAAAAGATGCAGGATCATTGATTTTATTGGAATTCTGCCTAATCAGAGGCTTGAAGCTGACCCTGAGGTATAACCTGGGTTGTCATAGCAGTGAAGAGTTTTCTGGAATACAGGACACTGTCAAGATAAAGGACTTAAATCTGGCAAAGGTGAGCCCTTGGTTACTCTACCCAAAGTAGGAAACAGACCAGAGAGTTCACATTTAACCTGTTAATGACGGTTTCACTCCATGTGAAGCTGAAACAAAAGTGAGGTCAGTGATTTATCCGACTCCAACCTCGATGTCAGAGAAAATTTGTTATCCCTTATTTTGCCATTTTGTTGGCTTTCCTTCCCCTCAGGTTTCTTGGTTTTTGAGAGTCAGGTAGAAAAAATGTGGCATCAGAGGCAGATAGATTAGGTGTTTTGTCTTGTTTTTTCTCCATAAAATCTGAAATGGTAGAATCCTGTAATGGTTTGTGTTGGAACACACTTTAAAGACCATCTAGTTTCAGGAACCTTGAATACTTTCAGTAGGAAGAAGAGGAACTTTTCTGATTTTCAATTTTTTTTTTCTTTTTTTTTTTTTAAGAAACCTATCTGAAATTCCATGAACCCAAGGGATTATTACATCTGCTGGGAAATAATATTCTGGCACTTTCACCCCTCAAGTTTCTCATAAATCTGTATGCCTTTGAGCTTAGATATCTTCTGGGTTTCTGCTTAACATTACCTGATGTTTTCCTCCCAATGGGAGGAAGATAAAAAGCATAGAGTCTTCTTCATGACATTCCTCTCCACAAGATTTGACTTTATGGTTTTCTAAACTTTTCATATGAAAAGTAGAAAGCATTTGATACTTATCACCTGATTAATTGCCACCTTGTCAAATCAGGCTGAAAAACTGGTGCTTGAGTTGCAAGCACTTTGGTTTCTCATCAGGTACTGGACATATATGACTTTTTTTAACAAAGAATGTGAAGCTCTGTTGGCAAAGTGGTGCATTGAAAATCTCTAAGGATTCATCCCTGCCATTCTCAGAAATAATTTGAAGTTATCAACTCGACTTTAGCTTACCAAGCAGCAGGCACACTGCAAAAGACCTAATTTTTCACTTCCATGACTTCCTTTCATATGTTGGTTTAGGGTTTTTTTAAGAATAAACTAATAATTTCGAGCCACAATGCTGGTACTGCGGAATGGAATGGTAAAATTCAATTGATTTAAAGTAACCTAAGGTGAGTTTTTGAGGGTTTTCAACCAGACTTTTTGGCATCTTGTATTATCTAATTTTTCTTCTTGGAGTTCCTAAATGCCTACTAAAATTTGTAACTGTAGTGCAGCTACACTGATGGCAATCAAGTTTGCTTTTCTCAATCTCTCTTTCAAAATGTTATAGACCATAAATTGAAAACTAGTTTTCCTTGTTATCTTCCATGCCTGCTGGGTTCTATTCTGCAAGAGTCAAATGATCAATTTGAAAAAGACAGGCAAAATATAATGGGAAGCTAGTCTCCAATTCTAAGAAAAATAATCCTTAAAACATTTTACACTATTTACTCTGCTCTGATATTGAGGTGGAAGTTTATTTCCTCTTGCATTGGTTCCAGTGAAATGCCAAATGCTTTCCATGAATGAAAACTTGAAAAAAAAAAAGAAATATTCACCTCCAACAGCAGAGTATAAAATTATATAGAGGTGATAAATCAAGAGCCTTTTGTTAGCTACCTAATAAATTAAAATATTCATTTGGTCTAATCACAGTGCTGCAGTATTGCATTAATAATTTAATATTAAAACTAAGCCAAAATTCAGGTATTTGGAACATAAATCTTTTTTATAGTAATAATAAAAGAAATATTTAAGTGATATTGGCTTGCTTTTTGACTTCAGAACCATTCATTAACAAAAATAGGATGTTTATAATTCTTAGGCATATGTCAGGATGAGAAGTCAATGCCAAATTTATAAACAAAGATTTAACACAGTTTGTTTTGGAGGTATTGTAGTGATGGCTTTCATGCCAGGAAACTACTGAATGAAAATTCAATCTTGATATGAAAACCTCATATTTAACACAGTGACAATAGTCACCTTCATAGATTTTTTCATAAAGCTGGTGAAGGTAACTCATTCCTGAATAGTTCTGAAATAAAAAAAAAAAAATACAATAGGTAGAGATGAAGCCAGAGATATGTAATGGAAGGATTTCAATGCAGAAGGTGCGGAAAGGCAAAATCACAATCTTCAGATTTATTAAATGACAAGGAAAACTACGTATCTAAAGCAACTGAACCAACCTAAAAATAGTTGGCTCTGCCCCTTCCACTTTCTGGATTTGTGGATCATCTGACATTTTATTGCTTCTCAGGTTCTGTTTCCCTCTAAACAGTGGCATGTCCCTTTGTAACACCAGCCTTTCAGTTCAGTGTCAGAAAGAAATTTCTCCATTTCTAGCTTCAGCAGACTTAATTCAGATTTTCACCAATCTTAACAGGTAAAGGATCAGGTTTTGCACAATCATCAGACGATCATAATCTTCATTCTGGTTGTTAAGTACCATGAGCTTGTGGGAGTGTTCCCTCTCTTAGTCATTTTTTCCTTGGCTACCTTCCTTCCCCTCACTCACTGCTTCCAAATTATGAAGCCTGTAAATAAAATAAACCAAAACTTAAAACTCTCAGCTTACACATGGAATATGAAGGAGCAGCTAACACAATACAAAATGAATAGCATGAATCACAAAAACTTGTTCCTATACCAGAAACCCTAAATTAAATTTGGTTACCTGAAGAATAAAATCTTTCTCCGAATGCTGCACTGCAACTTAAAGATTCAATTAACCACTTCCATCATACTGGTTTTGTACCACTAAAATTAAACTGACTTCACAAAAAGAATGTCACAGTCAATACAAAACCCCAATCTCTTACGGTTTGGTTAAGCATGTTACCAAGTTGGTCAAACTAATCAGAAAATTATGTCCCTAAGTTCCTTGAAAGCAAGGCCCGCATTCTTCAGTGAGAACTGAAAGGTTCATTTGATTCCATTGGGACATAAGCATAAGCAGCATTATCCTTCCCAAGGGTGCTTGCAGGGCTTTTTTATGCTTGAGCATAGAGTGAAGTGCTCTTTGAGGTGCCCTTAGTGTCTTATGGTTCCTGAAGTCAAATTATCCAACTGTGTCATCTCACCCAGCACTTAGGTTTTAAAGGTAATATTGCTACTATAAATGCAGGTGGCAACTTGCTTGGTACCTTCCTGACTCTCCCCAATAGACCAAATACCTTGCTTTATTTAAAGATTTTAGGTGTTAAACCAAATCATCTCACTCACATGTTGCTACAGCCATGGGATGAAAGGAATGAGATTGTGATGGAACCTTAAAAGATGTTAGAAAGGAAGGTTTAATTTCAAATTACACTCTGACTTTCAGATTTTGGTCTTTCAGAAATGTCAAAAGCATCACACAGACCTTTACCTTGTGTTTTTAAATACTGTGGGGACTTCATTAATCATCCTGGGTAGGTTAGACACTCAGCCTCTTCCTGACCAGATGCATTTCTTTTCCCTTATGATTGACCAAAGCCTATAATCTGCTATCTGATTTCTGGGCCTTTTGTGAAGGAGATTTCCAGGTTTTCAACCCTGCTGTGTGAAGCCTCCCAGTTTCCAATCTCAAATCTGATTAAGATAATTTGAATATTTTTCCATGCCTTGAGGGTTAGAACAAATTTCTCAGTGTTACAGTAGTATGGATAAGATTCTGGTTTAATGACATTTTTTCTCTTAATAGGGATATAATCCTTGGCTGTGTGGCAGTGAGAAAAGTCTGTAGAAAGAAAACTTTTCCTCCATATAATCAAAGCAATACCTAAACCAGAAAGCAGACATTATCTATTAGATGAAAAAATTACAGAGCAGGTAAAAGAGTGATGAGAAAACATATGAAAGAGTGTTCACCAGGAACCTTGTGATCAAACCACTACTCCCTTTCACCCCTGCTGCCCAAGCCCAGCAGCAGCTACTGGTAATGTTTGTTGAAATCTCTTCTTGTGGAGAAAAGATACTCTTTATGAACTGTCTCTTTCTCTCTTTTCACAATATGCATAAATTTGGATTTCTTCTCTTCATACACGTTTGCATTCCTCCCTAGCAGAATGTAAACACTAAGCAGTGCCATAGTACAGAAGCCACTGCTTTTTTGTCTTTTTCCTTCAAGCTGTCATCTGGGTGAATGACTGTGAAGGCTTAAGTGAACCTCGCTCTTAGCAGCCCCCTGCAGTTACGTGTTTGACATAAAAGGTCACAAGGAAGACATGATAGAAAACATTTATATCTCTGCTTCCAAAAAAATTAACTTTTTAACTAAAATTTTTTCTAAGCAATTGACACACATAGACTTCTACATACACTGTTCAGTATGATAATATCCTTCTACTCAGAAATTCCAAACATTTCACTTCTTTGGAGAGCTTTAAAAATCCTGGACAAGCTCATCCCAAAGCCAGATATAGTTCTAAATCTGTTTTGGTTGGTTGGTTGGTTGGTTGGTTGGTTGGTTGGTTGGTTGGTTGGTTGGTTGGTTGGTTGGTTTTTTCCCAGTGTATTTTTATGAGATGTAGAACAGAAAGTGAACTCTGAGAATTTTTCTATCAAGTGAAGAGGACACAAAAACTTGAATCTAAATTTTGTAGATGGTCGTGGGGCTAACTATAACAAATCTCCACTGAAGTTCATAAGAAAACTCCTTTATGAAATTTCTTCTTTACCTCCATATTTATTACGTGTATGTTCCATCACTTTGGTTTCATTTTTTATGGATTTTGTGTAATTATTCACCCCATGTGAAGCTGGATGTCTAATTAGCATTGGAAACATGATTCCTTTTATCACATTTTTAATGACTTAGGAAACTAATAGTCTGCTGCAAAGGCTATGTTACAAAAAACCAGCATCTTATATGTTTTGAACCTTGCAATAAACTGGAATCTACCTCAGTAAAGCATTTAGATCAGGTTTTTAGTCAGAGGTGGTTCATAATTTTTCCTTAGGCTGAGGAATGTAGTGGCTGTGTTCTTTTAGATTCCCTTCTTTACCTTGGGTGACTTAAAAGATTGTTCCTCAGGTAAATTAGAGAAAGTTGTAGCTGAACTGATCAAGGCACATACTGAAGCCTCCCTGAGGAGAGACAGTTTAATTTCTGTACACTCAGCAGTGCTAACTAATTTAAACTGTTTCAATTTTTTTATATTTTTAACTTCTTTTGTGAAATGTTCCAAGACAAGAAAATTTTAATGATTTCTTTGTTTCTTCTTAAATCTATGTGAAGAACACAGTTCCCACAGCTCCCAAGGGAGGCATGGGAGAAGCAGGGAAAAGTCTGACACAAAGGCTCTAAAGGAGGAGTAAAATTTGCTCATGCCACCCACTTCTGCCCTCAGCCACAATGAATCTCTCACACACAGATTACTGTGGACAGTATAAGAAATTGTGATAATCTAGTCTCACTCTGCACAACATGGACCAAAGACCTTCACCAATCATTTCTGCATCACAGCTGTAACATGAGGCTGTAATCTGTCTTTTAAAAAAGCACTCTTGATTAGATGAGCTGTCACACCCCCTAATAAGTTGTGCTAACAGCTTGTTATCCTCTTTTAAAATTTGTGTATCCAAGTACATTAAGATCCAGTCTCTAAAATTTCAATCACTATATTCTGCACTGAAGTGCCACAATTCTTCCACAATTAAGTTCTATTTGATTGTGATCCTAATCTTTTAACCTTCTTTTGAATAGGCTAAATAGGCTGCCATTCATTATGCCCTCATGTTAAAACTTATTTTTCAGAGCTTAGATCATTCCAGCTCTTTTCTCTTTGCCTTTTCTTTGAACTCCTGACCCAAGACAAGAGGATGATTTTCCAACAATGGTCTTATTTAAAGTCACCATTCCAACAAAAAATCAATCACTTCATTCACCTCAGGAAGCCAGCTGGTAAGAGCACTGATGTGCTTCAACCCCAAGGCATACTAACATGGATAAACACCGAACCAAACACTTAAGCCAAGAAATCAACTACCAGAACTTCGGGTAATTTTCTTTATTATCCCACCACTGCCTTAATGTCTAACAGCCTATAAATAAGTTTATATTAAACAAAGTGAGCTTAAGGTTAGAAATAACTGATATAACTGATTAAACCTGTGTATTAATTCTGTTGAATTTATCCTTCAGACATCAAATATTCCTAAAACCAAGGAAAATTAATGAGTATGGTGCTCTGCAACTGTGTATTGGTCATTCTAGAACATGTATATAGAATATAAATGCATGATAACTTGATCTTTAATCATAAAGTAGAGCCTCTATGATCAACTTAAAAATTTAGCTATTCCATGAAGGAATTTAATTTTCAATCTGCTCTGATGCCACAATGTCCTGTGCTCACAGAAGAACCTGTAATGTTGATGATGACCAGGATTTCCTTAACTGTTCCCCTGTGCTCCATATCCTAGTGCAGGTTATGTTCACACTAACCACAAAGATCTTCTCCAAATCAAAGTCCTGTATCAAACATTTTTCAGCATTTTATAGCTTTTTTTAGGATTTTACCCATCTATGGAACTGCAATATATAAAGTTTCTCATTCATTTGGCAGTTAGGACATTTTCTTTGATAAATGCCCCAGGTTCTTGTGTCTTCCTTAGTTACAGAACTTAAAGATTACCTAGAAAATAAGCTGATAAATTACTAGTTTGCCATCTCTTTCAATAATGTCAGATTTATTCCATGATGTTGTGAAGTCCCCACACTCACATTTGGTAGCTGTGGGTGCAGCTTAACAACATGGTGAGAGATGGAAAGATATCCCTATGGGATCCAGGGTGTTAGAGGGGAAGCAGAGAGATAAACCTACACTAGTGATAACCAATCCTTCGTGTCACCTGCAGGAATTTCCTGATGCAGCTCAGATACCCTCCAGTGCACCCACTTCCATATTCCTCTCTTCAACTATCCAGACTTTCCAAGTCCTTGTCATTTTTCCAGATTATGTTTTTATGACAACATCAAAAGTTATCAACTTGAGGCAGAGCCTTAATGGGATAAACATTCCACAAACACACAGAGGGCGTTTCAGCCCAGAGACAATTGGCAGGTCAGACAAAAGATGGGGAAAAGGAAATTGCTGGTTTGAAATAAATGCAGGGTATGGAGATACAGTTATCACTTTAATGGCTCTGATGAAGCGACAAGCAATGAACAGAGAGCTCCTGATTTCCATTCAAACATAAGAAAATATTACTTTGCCTAGGAGTTAGATATGAGGTCGTGGAATGAGTCCATCAACAAGGAAGAGAGGATTCAGAGAGGCTGGGAATAGTGATAAAGCAGAATCACCTCTTTTGTTCATTAGTAAACCATTTTCAGGATACTTACTTCTGATTAATTCCACAGGTTTGTAATGGGCAGAAGAATATTTTTACATTACCTAATTTTCAGAAATGATTAAAATACATTGCTTTGTATTTTCTAAAAAATATTTCAGTATAAAAGCAGCATAGAAATCATGTATTCTAGAAGATGAAGATTAGCAAGCTCATCAGCAAATAATCCAAGATGTTGGGAAAGCTCAAGAAAATGGTGCTACCAACCTTACTTGTATTATGATCAAAGGGAAAAAAAATCTACCAGAGATCAGAAGAGGAGTCTGTGTTCTTCATAGATAAAATGCCTTGAAATTCAGAATCTGGTTGTAAAATTGATGGCAAGTAAAATGATCTAAAATACAATAGGGTGCATAAATGCTGGGAACAAACCTTCAGAATCAAAAAGACGTAGTGACTCCTGTAGTTTGTCTCAGCTCCAAAAACACTAAAGAAAAGACATCTTTTAGAAGCACTTAGCACAATGATTTTGTGATGGGTATGCCTTGGACAGCTGCCAGCCACCCACACAGCCACTCTCTCATTCTCCCTCCTTAAGAAAAAAGAAGAGATCAGTCACCAAGCACCATCATGGGGAAAAAAGATTCAACTTGAGAAAAAAAAAAATTAAATAGATTTGGACAGTGAGAAACAAAGAGAAAAATGTAGGCAAATTTCTCCTCATCCCTCCTTTCTCCCAGGGTCAGGTTGACTCCTTAATTCCTGACTCCCCTAATTCCTAGACTCCAAGAATGGGCAAATGGGGAATAGTGATTTATGGTCAGTCCATAGTAGTTCCTCTCTACAGCTCCTTCCTACTCTCACATTTCACCTGCTCCAAATGTAGGTTTTCAAAGACAGCAGCTTCCTTCAGGTAGTATTCACCTGCCCTGGTGTGGGGCTCTCCATGGGCTGCAGCGTGGATATCTGCTCTGATATCTGTGTGCTGCACAGGAGTCTCTGCTCCTCCACTGACCTGGGTGCCTGCAGAGCTGTTCCTCACATTTCTTTCCTCACTTCACTGTGTGGCATCTTGTCCTACCTTTTATACCTTTTCCCAGAGGCAGCAGCTGCTCGGCTCTTGGCTCAGGTGTGACCTGCAGCAGCTCATGGGTCTGGCTGGAGCTGCCCACGGTCAGCACACACTTCCCCAGGCTCTTCTCACAGAGCCCAACCCTGCACCTCCCCAGTGCCAATACTATACTGCAGACACACAATGCTCCAGGTTTTTAGCAGCTCTGCAAGGAGTTGAAAGGGTTCTGATCAAGAAATGAAGGATTTTGTCATGTTTATGGTGCTTGAGTATAAAAATTCAAAGAATGAGTGACTTCATCATGAGTTATTGCACCCCTGGAGCATCTTAAACACGCTGCTGGTGCTCTCCCTTGGCATGGATATCCTCTGTCTGGCTGTCATCAGCTATAAAGATGGATGCAGAAGTGGCCATTCACAAACTGCATGGGATCTGTAGTCTTGGAAGAAGGAGTAGACTTATGCTAGTGGAGCAATCTGTATGGAAATCCAGAGATTCCTTGTTTTTGTGTTCATCAGGCCCTTTATGGTCTGATGTATAGAGTTGAACATGGGGAGAGATTTGATAATTTCAGAACCTAGGCCCTAAAAAGGAACTTACTTGTTTGAAGGTGAATGTTACATTATGAGAATTACAAAGCAATGCAAAGGATCTCCATGTGATTGCTGGAATTTTGTAATCAAATTCCATTTCAGTGTGAATCACTTTTACTCACAGATCATATGTCTCAGTGAACTTATTCAAAGGCTTGATAAAAGGAATAAGAATGTCTACCAGATGCCTCCAAACATTTTCTCAGTCCTCCCTGTGCATTGGCTTGAACAAAGCACAGCATCCCAGCTCACCCACTTCTGGTTTTTTTCCTCTCACATGATGGCATTGACCTTCACCCTTGAGATGACCTGATTAATGAGGTTGCAGGGGATGCTGTAGAGAGATGCAAGGTTGCATTGTGCAGGCTTTGCACAGCACATGTGCGGAGTGTGGCATATTCTGAGGGGTGCAATAGCTGCAGCACAGGGACATTATTTTACTGTTTATGTCATTGTAGGTTGTGTTTTAAGCATGCAGAGGGGCAGGTCTCTGATGTGGGATACCTACATTGGTTCCTGGATTCTTCTGGGGCTTTCTGTTTTGGTGTTGGGTTTTTTCCTAACTTTGAAATCTTATTTACACATTAGACTAGATTGTAACCCTTGCAAGGTTTCCAAATCATCAGGCTAGCTTCCAATCCAAAAGAGAAACACTGAATCAGAGATATTTCTTAGATGAGCCTGTGTGTTTATGTAAAATGTTTACCAGTTCTTGTTGTTTGAACAGAAAGGACATCAGAGATCACTGATTTGCTTGCCTGCTGGGAGGAACAAAGAGATATTGTTTAATTTGGAAGAGACAAAGTTCTGCCTGGGTGTTAGGAACAACTTCATAGCTGGTAGGGGTGCAAGAGCCCAGCTCAGGACAAGGTCATTGAGGGCTTTCAAGAAGAGGCTGGGTGGCTGCTGTGACAACGTCTATGTGCACCAGACCAGGGATGTGCCCTCAACAGCCTTTTGAAGTTTTTGTATTTGGTTTTTTGGTTTACTCTGTGCAAACCATAAACAGTTTTAATCTTGAAGTCCACAGAAAGATTCCCCCCTCCCTTCCTTGGTTAAATATTTCAGAGAAAAAAACCCCAAAAAATTTACCCAACCCAAAACCTGCTCAAGGAAAGAACAGCACTGATTTGGATGAATAATTCAGTCTGGGCTCTCATCTGTCTTGGACTAGGTCTGCGGCTTTTGAGCTGAGAAAGGCTATTCTTTACACAGATCTAAAGGAGGAGCCTCTCTACAGTGTGTCAGACTCTAAGGGCTGCTCGTTAGACAGAAATCCTGGTCCTGTCATACCAAGTTGCAGGAGGTGCTGTAAGTTTACCTTTTACCCCTCTCCTCTGTAATGTCCTAATTTTTTTCAGTCCTTCTTGCAGCACTTTTGTGCCTAACTCCAGCATCTGAATTTCAGTGCTAGAAATCCTCAAAATCATTACAATATTAAGGATTTCCATCTAGCTATACCTGTTGTGGCAATTCCAGTGATGATGTACTTCTGTCCCTTACATCTCTGTGTGATAGGATTTTCAGAACAGAATAGGACTGCAGAACATCTATTTAACTAATTGATAAAACAAGACAATTGAGTTCCAAAGCCAACTGATGTATATAATCAAGGAAGCCTGACAATTTTTTTTTCCAAGCTGATCTGGCAATTTTCAAACCAATCTTGTTAATCAAACAAAACCAGGTGTGGGAGCTAAAAATAGGGTTGCAAACTTAAGTGTATTTTGTTTTGATAAAAAATTTGTTTCACTTTTCTTCCTCACAGAGGAATTTAAAGAAGACTGTAAGAGAAGCTGAATTAGAGAAAGTTGCAAGGTTCTGCACAAATGTGAATTAGAAACTTTCTCTATAACAAGGAAAAGTTTTGAAACTAGTAGCAAAAAATGTTTGCTTTGAAAACTATTAAAATCTAAAATATGATAGCTAGAAATGTTTGTTAAAGTGGATTACTTTAGTTTTAGAACTGTGTGAACTAGACACAGGAAAGGCTCTACTGCTATTTATGTTCAATGTCATAGAAACAAGAGGCTTCTATATAATTAGGCTCTCATTGTTTGGCTTGGTATAAATAAAAAAAATTCTTTGCTGAGAAAAAAAAAAAGGATAGAAAGAGATTTAAGAGTATGCATTCACACACACAAGGGTAGAGTAAGGTGCCTGAAATATTTCAACACAAAGAGGCTTTTGCATTATTAGAAAAGACATTTCAGACATCTGAGCATCTCCCTCCATGTGGGACTGTCTGTAAAAGGGCAGCCTCTAAAAGCCAGATTTATGGAATGGCATGAGGAATATTTTACTCTCTGCTAGCAAATAACTGGAGACCATTGCTGTGGCCTGACTCATCCCCTATTAACACGAGGCAGCTTTGTAGGCTCCTGTAGAGTAATGCACTGTGGAAGATGCAGTGGGGAAGAAAAGGTCCTGGACTTGTAACACCTGAGTTTATCAGATAACTCCACTGATTCTCAAACACAACCAATAAACCAGACCCACACTCTGAGAAGTTCAATTTTGCATCAATCTTCATGAATTTCATGCATCTGCATTCTGATGCAGAGGAAGGTGAGCATAAGTGTCACTTGTGACAGAATTTGGTTTGTATGCTACTGTATCTCCTTCATGAATTCCTGTTTGGAAAAATCAGGCCATTTTGCAATATTTGCTTTCATGTGCTGCAGTACGAATGCAAGAGGCCTGACTATCCTGAGTGCTTACACAGATATGCACACAAGGAATGGTTTCACTTCTTGGAGTGTAAATGGTTACAAGTGGAAGCAAGAACATAAGGCTTAGAACAATGAGCAATCTGGATGCCAACCATAGCCAATGCCGGCTGCCTTTATGAGCATTATCAAATCACAGGGAAAATGTGCTGAAGGGAAATAGGGATGATTCAACACATGGAAAACTGAGGGCAGCGTAACACATACTTTGATCCTATGGCAACTGAATTATTTAGATTTAAGATTGGAAAATGATCTGTCTGCATAATTTCACTAACAATCTCAAAACCAAAGAGCATTTAATTTCCTTATTTCCCTACTTCATTCAATGGATGAAAACCAGCAGTAGGAGTATAAATAGTGAATTTTTAAATTAATATTATTTAGGAAGGATTCTTTTAATATATACAGCAACACCTGTTCTGGAGGGAGAGAGAAAAAAATAGGGATAGTACTGGTATTAGAGGTTTATAATCCCTGTGTTAGATAGGGAACATTTATTAAAGCAGTAGTGGAACAAACCCTGCACAAAGAGCCTCTTGGACATGCCATCAGGTATTGGTGAAATCCTGTGCGTGCACAATCCGTTTGGACAAACAAGCTTTGCTTGTGAAGCCTCTGCCACAAGCATTTGCAGATGTCAGGTTTCATCTCCTCTGCCTGGAAGACCTGAAAGCAGTATGAGGCTGAAGCCCCTCAGCAGATGTGCCCTTACGTGATCTCACCTAATATATGCAGGAATTAATACATTGTGAGATTTTTTTGTTTATCCTCCTTGCAAGACCTTCACATGAAAGTTCCCCAAGCAGCTGTGCTTCATTTTATTGTCTGCTACAACCTGGGCTGAGACACAGGGGTGGTTAGCTGGGGCTCACAAAGTGGCCCTTCCTCATTCTTGCTTTATGGCAGATTAAATTCAGCCAAATCTGTGGCCACAGCCATTACTCACACAAAAGCATGTGGGAATAGGTTATTATCTCCCTTTTCCCATCTGCTTTTCAGGGCTGTGGAAGGTTTCCCTTCCAGTTCTTGAGATGAGTTGCTGCCTGGGCAGACTGCTGTGCTGTGAGCTCGTGCCTGTGTGTGCCTCTAGCTCAGCTTAGTCAAAAATTGCCCACCCAATATAATTCCTTATTTGCTGGGCCACTGAAACTGTGATTTTCTTCCCGCTTCAGACTGAGTATTAGAGAATCCATGCCTGAAGCTCAGATTTTCCCTTTCTTTCAGTGAATACTATAGGTCTGAGGTTCCTGTCTCTGGGAAAAATGAAATTTAAATTATTCTCTGTATGGAGGAAGAGTTGCCACCTGCGAACAAGAGTGGCTCTCTCCTGTCAGATTTTCCTGAAGATTGTGGTTAGAGGAAAGCCCTGAGAAATGTTTCAAATTTCTTCCGCATACAACTTGAGTAACAGACCAAAAAACATAAATTCTACCCCAAATTTACCTTTTCTGTAAATACCAAGGAGACTTAGGTATCCTCCTGAAGCTCAATTACTTACCCAACACCTGGAGAATATATGTTCCTACCCCATGCATCCCATCAAGATTTTTACAGCAGCATTGTGGTTAGCATGCATTTTGTTGCAGATGCTCATTCATACTCTTTTATTCACACTGCATGAGCTTTCTGCCCTCATATAATATAATGCATAGCAGAGAAAATGATTTAATTTGTGAGTTTATGAACCACTAGAGTTCAGCACAGAGAATAAATCTGTGATAGGCAACTGTTCAGAGAAGTAGCTGCATATATATGAGTGAGGCCACCTGGCTATGTCTGTGAGTGTTGCCACTGTATCATATAAAAGTTTCTTGTTTTAAAGTTCAAATCCATACATCTGTTTGTCCATAAGATTATTTTGCTTACAGCCTTACATCTAGAGTGTGATTGAAGGATTTACTGAGCTGACATGTATGTCACCATAAAAATATTATTACAGAACTATTTTAGACATAGCAGAAGTGTATCCTTAAGGGAGTCTTGCTTAGTGTCTTGGGAATACTTCTTATGTAGGATTATGCCCTCCTGAGCTAGCAGGGAACATGCATGCAAGGGCACATGATATAAATAAAGCTCTGATGCAAAAAAGGTTCAGAATAGAGTTCTTAACCAAGATGTTTCCTACAGGCAGCCCTTGGCACTGGCTTTGTTCACAAAGGTCCCATGATCTTACAGAAAAAGAATTTAGCTTCTAAGCAGTTGGTGTGTTTAGAAACGCAAATATCTTTGTGCCTGGCATTTATGATGGCTTGTCAGATTTAGGTTGCTGTAAGTGTGTGAAAAAATACTCAGAAAAATGACCTCCTTTTGCTTTTGTTAATACAATATCCCAAAATTATCTCTCCTGTTCTAGTTTCTACTTCTTTTTGAGTCAAGCCCAATTATCCCTGCAGCTTTCCAGCTGAATGAACAATATTTCAGGGGACTGCTCACCTATGCACACTGAAGCACAAATGCACACACTGCTTGCCTGTCAATCAACAGGTCTTTAATAACTATGGTAGACAGAGAGAAATTTTGCAATCATGAAACAGGCTATGTCTAAATCTACCCCGAACCCTCTTCATGCCCTCTCAACCCTCAGAAAACTAAAGCAGATTTTGATTCACTTGTTGGTGTGAGGGTAATTTTGTCTGAAGTAAATCTTTGTGCTATTAGTTAAATGTTTAAAAACTACCTCTCTGAACATCTCTGATGAGGAAAGCAGGTCTTTTATTTCATTGCCACCAGCCACGCTAATATTATTTTACAAGGACATAGTTGAGACCAAACCTTTTCCTACCAGCATGAAGACAACACGTCTCAGCGTAAGGAGAAATCTCCTCAGAGGCGTCCAGCTCATCAGTTAGAATTAAGATCATTTTTCCTCTCTGTGGATCATGATATGGAGATTCCTGAGGGACTGATACCCAGTGTTCCAGGTCACCATTTTTCAATGATTTTATCCCATTTCACCTGCTGACTAGAGGACAACAATTGTATCTTCTGATACAATTGTTGTTGCTCTTAAACTGAGATCTGCATGATCCTTCCTGATGCCTGCCTCCTCCTGTGCTCAGAGAAGAAATCAGGAGAAGCAAAGCAAATTGTCCTTTTCCAGCCAGGCTAAGGAGCCTGTCTCCTTCTGAAGGCTTGGCTTTGTGAGCCCAGGCCATGAACCTCTTTCAAGTAGCCCTCCTCCTCCAGTAGCTAAGGGGAGATGGATGCTGTGACTTGTGAGGTTGTCACTGATGTTTGGCCAGGCCGTTGCTGTTGGTTATTTTCATCAAGTTTTTGCAAGCTCTCAGAGAAAAAAAAGTGGGATTTCCTAGGTGCAATTTGTTACCAGTGTAGCTCCATAGAAATACATCAGCAGGGAATTTGCCCCAAAGCCTTTTTTAAATACAAGAGTTTTCAGAAGCTTTTAGTGACAAAGACAGTTAAAGAGGCCAATTAAATAATAACTGTCCTAAAGTCAACTGGAAATTGCCTTTGATATGGGAATTCATCTGTGCCAATAAATGAAGCCTACTGGGAAGAGGGTGAAAAAAAAGGAAATAAAAGTGTCATGCCTACTGGCAGAGAAGTAGATAAAATTCAATACCTTAGCTTGAAACATGCATTCACAATTATAAATGAAGCTTATCTTTTCCTTCTCAGTTCAGGAATGGATTCTGTTCTACACATCCCATCCTGAGAAAAAAAAACTCATGTTTTTCCTTTTGGACTTCTCCCCCATAGTTAATATGCTATCATTACAGCTTGAAATCTTGTATCTATATACCAAGAAACAGATTCCATATCTATCAGAGTGAGATGAAAATATTTGGACCATGTACTAAATGTATAAGCTCACTTTATCTGAGCAAAACTACTATTATTCACTATACAGAACACAGGATATCCACCATGCCAATTCTGCAGCAGTTTCTAAACCAACTTTCTGAATCCGTGCCCTCTTGAATGTTTTCTGTTCATCATCTAGCTCTGAATTTTGTGCCCTGAAACAATTGCTGTAGTATTATGTAACAGGCATTCCCTCTTAAAGTTAATAAAAAAAGCCTCACTAGCTGTTACTGCCACAAATTCTTTTGAAAAATGACATTCTCTTCTTAATAATGATCTTCTCAGCTGCATTTTAGAAGATAAAAATATAAAGCAATCTGTGCTTCAGTAATAATGATCTACTTATTTTTTATGTCTCCTTTTTAGAAAAATACTTTCACCCGTGCATATGATTAAAAAGTCATCTTGCTGATCAGTTGGTTTTAGAGCTGCCACAAATTTTTCATCAAGTAATGTGCAGTAGATGATCCTGAACATTTTATTCTGATTGAATGATAGCAAATGTTTTATTGATTTATTATGAAACATAAAGTATTATGTTATGAATATTATTATAAAAACATATTACGAAAACATAAAGTATTGATGGCAGGGACTGAATAAAAAAGGTATTGTTTTATGACAACAAAAGATCTCCTGAAATGATTTTCAAAAGCTGCTGAACCATAACAATAGAAATTGGTTATAATCCAAGCAAAAAGATTTAGCATAGTGCTTTTTGCTTGGGATCAAATGCAGGATTTTCAAAACCCAAAGTTTAACCTTTAATGTCTAAAGTTACTTCTTTAGTCCAGACTGAATTTACATAAATTCTAACCTGAATTTTTTGTCCAGCAGATGGAACAGCTCTTTCTAAAAAATACCAGTGCTCACTGTCTGAGCCAGCAACTGCTGTGTTGTAGCCCCATGCTTGGGTAGTCTGCACTGTCAGAGTTGTGGTTTGTCAAGTTAACCTTAGGGAAATACAGATTCCAACAAAAATGCTACAAAATTTAGTCAATATTAAAAGCAAGGGCAGAAAAATGCCTATCAGATACTTACTTTATCCCCCCTGGGCTCAAACGTAAAACGAGGGTTTCAAGTCTAGAAACTCTGACACCTCATTAAAAAAACCTCTGACAAGAATTCACTTATTAGTTATCAGAAGTTTTCATTCCACTCTTCCTACTGTTTGTCTTGTTTGAGAACTTTTTCAAGATAAAGGACCGTTAAATTCTTAAATTTTTTTCTGATATGGATCTTTGGGTTTTTATTTTCTCCATACTTCTGTAGTCAAACAGAAAAAAAAAAAGAAAAAAAGTAGGAAGGCAAGTGTAACGGAGAAAGGAGCTTTCAGTCATATGGCGTGGGAGAGTTTTTCCTAATATTGTCTTTTTTAAATTATTTTTGGTAAAAAAACAAAAAAACCCAAACCAAAACAACAACAACAAAAAAACCCCTACTAAAACAGTAAAAAACCTTGTCCAAAATTGGAGAATAACTCTGAAAACTTGCTCCAGTTCTCCTGCTAGGCAGCCAGTCATATAGAACAGAGTCTCACTTTTGTTAATTAGTTGTTTTCATCAAAATGTCTTTGAAAACTGGCTATAATCTGTGGGGTGGCATAGAGGAAAATCTTCCTCATTTTCTAGCATTATATGTATGTATATAAATGAAACATTGCTACACATCATAACCTAGGGAGACACAGCAAAAAAATTCATACAAAAACAGGAGTGAAAGACTCCCATCCTCAGTGACTTTAGTGATAGCTTCTTGTTTCCTTCCTTTCCATCCTGCTCAGATGGTCCTTCTAGTAACACCTCCACCCACCTCTCAAAGCTGCTCACAACATCCAGGGTTTCCCTGGAAGTCTGTCTCCCTTCCCAGGGGATTTCCTTGCTTGGTGCTGTTGGGCAGTATCAGCAGCTGGCCTGGCTCAGAGCTCTCCTTGGATTCAGCTGGGCAGCCCAGTCAGTTCAGCTGCTGCCCTTCAGTGCTCTTGCAAACTGCTGCACACACAAACCTGTGTGCCCTCTTCCACAAAACCCTCCACCAGCTCTGTCACAGTGCTCAGAGCAGGGGAGGCATCAGCTATCCAGGCAGCTGAACACAGCAGGTGTGTAAAAATAAACTCCACCTTTGTAAGGTAAGACCTCTTTGCCTTTCTCTTCTCTTGAGGCCCAGAATTCAACTGCAAGGATGGATCAGCTCTAGAGGAACCAGCAACAGTTGGCCTTGAAAAATGAATTCTCTTTGACAGCATGTCTCCATCTCATGAATGTATAGTACTTCCTGCCCTACAGTGTCTGAATAGGATTTGCTAATCAATACCATGGGGCTGTGTTGCACCAAAAGAAGACTGGAGCTGGAAATTCTTCAGTATTTCTCTACCTGATTTTGTAAGAAGCAGAAATATAAGAATTGTGCTTTAGGGTTACATATGGAAAATCTGTTTGTTTCTACCAAACTATTGCAACTATTGCAATCATAGCTTCAGCAAAACCATAGCTACAGTTTTAAGAGCCCAGTTGACTTAAACACTAATTTTTCTCAACAGCTTGGGAGTAGAAATGTCACATACTGTTTTCCTGCACAGAACTGAAGCTTGTATAAAAAAATGGAGGAAAACCCAAATAATCTGCCCTAGGTAATTTAATCAGTGACTAAATGATGCATATTTTACGGGCTGATTTCTCCTAGGCCCCATTTGGAAGGTGAGGTTGATGGTCTAGCAGCCATCTTTAGGTGGTGCACGCTGAAGGACTGGTATTCTCTGTGTTTTTCTTATGTGTTACTCAAATTCACCCCCAGATATACTTACCCAAAGAAAGAATTATTTTACAGAGTTGCAGGTCTCGGAATCTGAAAGGTAATAAGGCAGCAGCACCTCTTTTACTTTGGGATGGTGCAGTTGTGAGTGGTAGGAGTGAGCCTCCTTGTGCTCCTGGGCTGTTCCTGAATCAGCTGATTCAATTGCCATGCAGGACTCATCTATCTGAAAGGAACAGGAGTCTGTAAATGCCAGCTTGCAGTCATTTTGCTGCTTTATTTCCTTACACTCACCACACTTTTGCAGGGAGTTCATGAAACGGGAAAGTACATGAAGGAATAAAAAGAGAAAGGGGTGTTCACTAAAAAAGTAAAAGGAAAATTAATGGGTATTATAGAGAAGCAGTCAGGGGCCTATAAAGCCAATATGCCATCATTAAGGAAAGTAATTCAGCTACAGAGAGTGCACAGGCAATTACATTCTTGCCAAGGGACCCTGAGGCGACTCATGGAAATATTTACCTGATGCTGTGTGTGTTTGCTCTTTAAAAAAAGAATAAAAATAGAACCTAAACAAAAAATCAAAGTTCTAAAAGGATATATATGAAATCAATCTAAGGGGACAATTTACAGTTTTAACAATACCAAATAAAAACATATTGTTATCCTGAACTGTATTTTATTTTTCCACAGCATAATTACTTAAGTGTATGAGTTGAAAATTCAGCTAGATATAAAGAAAGCACTCATCATTTGTTTTGACCATCAAAGGTTTAAAAATGGCTTATTTCTGATATTTTAATCTTGGGGCATATGTAGTTCTCGTTGTAGGATGTGCAATTGCTTGGGAAATATATATAAAAAAATTTCAAAGAACAGAAACAGAGCACACTGATTTACAGGCCTCATGAGTGCATTTTTCTGGATATATGTAGACAAAATGTTGACATTTTTCATTCCAGAGGTTTTTTTTCACATTCAGACAATTTGTCATTATTTGTATCCTGAGCAGGAATCAGGCTTCTAAGCATTGCACACAAAAAAACCAAAACAGGACCAGTTTCAGAAACATCAAAGTTTCAGTGCAAGCACTGCTCCCAGAATCCCAGCTCCTGCAGAGATTAATACCTCCTTTCCAACACTGTACCACAGACAGTGAGAGGTTTCTGCACTGAAAGTTTACAAATAATGGCAACTTTAGGTAAGCAACAAAATATAAGGCAAAAGATTTCCTCTAAAAATTGTTCTGGCCTTTAGCTAAAATCATGGAATCATTCAGGTTGGAAAAGACCCTTGAGTCCAACCATTAACTCAGCACTGCCAAGTCCACCAGTAAACCATGCCCCTAAGTGCCACATCTACACATCTTTTAAATTCCTCCAGAGTGGTGACTCAACCACTTCCCTGGGCAGGCTGTACCAATGCTTGGTAACCCTTTAGGTGAAGGAATTTTTCCAAATAGTCAGTCTAAAACCCCCTGGTGCAACTTGAGGACATCTCCTCTTGTCCTTTCACTTGTTACCTGGGAAAAGAGACCGACACATCCACTGAAAAACGGTCAATTCTGTAATATCGTCTGTAGGTGCATCAAATAGCAAACTCAAAGTTTTTAGAGGTTATTTCAGTGAAGTAAGATATAGAAGTAGACATCAGTGATGCATACTGCAAGCCTCACCACTTCAAGTAATTTGGGAAAAAAGTGTATTGTCATGCCCTACAACAGCACGTGCATCACAGTCATGGAGAAATGTTACTGGCATTTTGGAAGGAAGAAAAGGATTTCCAATTCCAAATGTGACAATATATTCATAAATTCTTCAGCTAACCCCTGATCTTCAGAAATGCCACTTCTACAGAAAGGTCAGACACCTTTCATGCAAAAATTAATGAGGAATGAAGCAATATGTGTTGTGCCAGAGATTTCCCATTGCTCAGGCTATAACTAAAGTCTTCAGCTGTTATGGGATTATAATCATTTCCTTGTTGCTCTCATCCCACCCACAGCAGCTATGGTGTGGCTTGGTGATTTATGAACTATTCTTCACCATTTTAGAGCCAGTAGGTGAGAAAGACACATTTAAGCTACTGCCCATAAGTGTAGTTTGTTTTTCTTGGGAAAAACACACAAACAAACAAAAAGCAATATTTTGTTCTGAGTTCTAAAGAAAATGCTTGTAAAATATTTGTATGTTTATGTGCCTCTACAGTGCTAAGAACTGTGGGGGAGGGGGAGTAACATGAGTAGGGAACATGTTATAGAGTTCTTAAGTTACTAAATTAATTCTAGAAAAAGAAAAGTTTTGTGCATTGGATCCAGCCAAATGTGTGTTAGAACTTGCACACAGAAGATATAAAAGTTCTAGAGATCTAAAGATTCAAATGGCCTAAGGTTTGCCCATCTATAGCAGCATATGTGCATATTTTGTAGAATATAATTTTGATGCTACCCAGATACTAGGACTTTTCTTTTGTTTATTACTAGGAAGAAACAGGTCTCAGAATCATAGGCTAATTCAGGTTGGAAGGGACCTCAGAATGCCTCTAATCCAGTCTCAGGCTCAAAGCAGCATCACCTGTGAGGCCAGAGCAGGTTACTCAGGGCATTATCCACCTGGGTCTTGAAAATCTCTGAGGACAGACAGCACAGCCCTCCTGGGCAACTAAGACACTTTATTACATAACACATTAAACCTCAGCAAGATGTAAACACATTGAGTTGATGATTGAGTTGTGCTTGATGAATCAGACAATTAAATAGTTAATCTGCATCCTAAATTCCTAATGTCTCTTTAATATGTTTGTTCCTAATTTTTTTCTTACCAAAGTAGAAACGGAACAGCTATTTTACCTTCTGTTTGTTCCTCCTCTGAAGAAGGAGGAAAAAGAGCACAATTTCTGTCACTAATTAATAGTAACTGCTACCACAGCAGAAATCTATTTAGCACACCAAATGTTATGACACTTTTGAAAATATTGTAACCCGAGGGCAGCCTCAACCTATGTGACCATCAGTTATCCCTAGCTGGATATGGCAGAATTAGGTAAGAATGAAATGCTGCTGAAGTCTTCAGCGACAGGCTCCTTTTCCTTTCATATTTTCTGTGCATGACTACATATTTTCAAAAATACTTTTACATCTTTTTTTTTTCCCCCTTTAAGAATATATCTGGGGACAATCCCATTCCTTATTATGAAAAGTGTGAGTTTGATAGACATTGACTGACACTTCTGAAGGTGGCAAATACTGTCAGGAAGCCTCCTCTGTGCAAAACATTCACCTGGAACTCAAGATCCCTCTATAGTCATAATTTTGCCTGAGAAATATACACAGAGTAGCCCCAAAAGTTTGTTCCCAACAGTATTGCCAGACAGGGAGTTCATCCTGCCTAGTTTTGGAATCATGTGTGTTATTTCTTGACTCTTAAACATTTATAACATCTGCAATAATGGAGAGTTTCCAGGAAAATTCTGCATTATTGAAGACATAGGTTCAGTAACCTCAAGGGAGACGACCTTCAAAGTCTGAGAAAAGTAGCATCTAGTGGTGCAGACTGTATCCTGAGAGACCTGCACTAAAAGAAATGTGAGATATGAAAGATCACTGAGCTTATAACTTTTTCTTTTTTAAAAATTTATCGGAATTTGAGCCTTAACCCATAAGTGAGATTGGCTGTATCAATGGCCTAGTATTGGGGGGATTTTTGGTAATTTTTTTTTTTTAGGAAGTATTTGTGATTTCTGTACTTTGTCAGGACTACAGGAAAAGTCCCTTCCTTTGGGGTATAAGTCATAGGTCAATCATGACCTGAGGGTGCTTGCTCAACACACAATAAAATAGGCATCCAGAAATGGTAGTGTGAATCCAGCACCAGTGGCTAAAACCACACAGACCATAAAGAAATGGCAGCAACATCATTCCACCCCCACAAACTGGAGGTAAAAACCTTCCTTTTTCCTTATTCTGCAATATCCAAACTCCATGAGCTCCCTATCAGGCAGAGACAAGCAAAAGAGAGGCACACTGAGTTTGTGTATCCTGATGGGATTTGTGTGCAAGCTCTGTGGGCTGATAGCAATCACAGAGGCAGAAGCAGAACTTTCAAGCACAGGTGGGACTTTATACATTGGAGCTTAGCAGGGGCCTGACAATCAGTAGTGGCTTTGCAACTGGAAAGATCCACATAAAACACAAGGTTTTTATGATCTACCTACCTAACTGCCATTAATCTTTTAGTTTCTCATCAGAAGAAAGGGCATGGCAGTCACTCCTTAATGCAGAAAGGCACTGACAGACTAAGTATAACCAAAGTTATGAAGCATTTAGATGCTGTGATAATGGAGCTCAGCTGAGTGTCCATAAACCCAGGGGTCTGAGCTGCCAGGGTCCAGGAGCCTGGAAGTCTGGGCTCTCTGGCACCTCACCCAGCAGTCTGCCCAGGAGCCAGGCAGCCAAGCCAGCAAGCAGTCAGGCCCCCAGAAGCTGATTAAAGGTCTCCTGATTTCCATTATACACTGGGTAAAACAGACACATTCTTTAAAGAACAATCAGATTTCATTGAACTGGTTTTTTTTGTTCTGTTTTGGTATGGTTTTTTTTTAACAGAAAAACATGCCATCCAGGAATCTTTAATCACTTATATTGCTAATTGTATTGTTAAAACAACACATCATGTTTCTCTGATGTACCATGTGGCAAATCCAAAGTAGTATCTGATGGATTGACTAAAAGTCTCCCTTTAATTACCTACAGAAATTGCTGCTGATGTAAACAAATCAGTGCCAACCTTAGGGAATGCACATTTATAGCCACTTTGAAACTCTGTACTCAAGAATTTATTGGTGATAAAACAGTGCAGCTTGGAATTAGTCAAGAACTTGCAGTAACTCCTGTTACTCCAGGTACTCACGTATAGCTCAGCACCACATGGAAGCACCTCACAGGGCGTCTTCTGGAGAACCCTTCCAGCACAGCTGAGAGGAGGAGGAGGGTGTCATCAACCCTTTGTAGGTCAGACACTGAGGCATTCAGTGGAAAGGCACTGCAAGCATGGGCTGTGTATGGCAGTCAGATGGAAAGCAAGGGCTAGTTTAGAGTGCAAAAAGGGAACAGGAAGCCAAAATGAGAGTGTCTGCTGTAATATGAAATTATTCAATAAGCATGTGTTTAACTTCTCTAATCTTTGCTGGACACTTGAAATTGCTCCTCTCAGTACAGTTGCAGAAGCCCAACAGGACAGCTCCACACACTGCACCAGATCTCATCTGAGGTACACTGGGGTACTGGGTGGTCTCAGATAGGGCATTCCCCACCAGAAAAAAGATTAAGCCTTTTTCTCAGTTCAACTGTGGTGTTCTGTTTTAAAATTTACCTGGAGTGGCTGGGGTTTCTCAGGATTTCTAATATTCCTCCAAGTATTTGACATATGTTTGCTTTCCAGATAGAGAATGTCCTTGTGGAACAAGAGTGTTAGTCTACTGAAAGATAAAAAGCTCAATCAAATAAAACATTTATGTACCAAAAGGAAAGGCATTTTAGCTGCATCACCTATATAAATAGTCTATTGGCCAAAACACTCAGTGAGGAAGTGGGAGACCTCAGTATTAATTTCTTACTCCAGCAGATGAGGTTGAAAGGAATGGTGTGCTGAAAACATTCCACTACAGAGCAAATAATTTGCAATGTTGGGTCAAAGGCATAGAGAACAAAACCAAATGAGGCATGTCCCTGCAACCTAGGGTGAGCCTCTCAATTAAGTGTGCTGTACTTCTTGGAACCCATCAGGTTATTAATTCTCTGATCCATGTCACTTACTAGACATCACACCAAAAGATCTACTTCTAGCAGCCTGTTTTTCAATGTATTAGAGGAGATTTAACAGAGTTAATGGAGGCAAATATGAATCCTGATTTTATTCCTATTGTCAACAGGGTGAACAGCTTTCTCTGTCAGCAGAGAGCTATCAGGAAAGAGCATCATGCAAAATGAATGACTGCTGTTCACAAAAATGCTGAAACACAACAAATTGATTTTGATGTAGCAGTCAGCTACATTTCATTTGTGTCCTTTACATTCAGGACCTTTAATAAAGCATTTTTATTAAGAGAGGTACATATAGACAAATTGAATTAAGTGCTGGTCTAGTTTTCATTAGATTTTTCAGACAAGTGTAGTAAAGAAAATTGCTTTACAGCAAAAGGCTACTTATTGACAGAAAAGCTCTTCTTAGTGTAAGCAGTATCATTGATGTAGTCTATTTAAAATAAGCTTCTGTAGTTTTGCATGAATTTCTGTTTTCCAAAAGAAGAAAAGGAGGTGGGGGACAAAAGACTGGTATTATGGTAAAATGTTATGTCAGGACTGAGACATCAGGTTTTATTACTTATTATTTTCCATGCCTCTTTGTCTTTTTTTTTTTTTTTTTTTTCCTGTAAGACATTGACAATCTTTCTCTACCTTATCAACTGTTGTGCAATTGAACTAAAAAACGTTTGGGATAGTGAAGAACATTTGCCAGAGGAGAGATAAACTACTTAAAATGTCTTCTGTCACACTCTTGGGGCTGCCACTTCAAACAAAGGCAATGTACCAGCTGTAGGTATTTCCTTAGCTCAGATCAAGTGTGATAGCCACTGAGAGTTGAAGACACCTCAGCCTTTCCCACAAAACCCAGCAAGTCATCAGCCCACTGGAGTGGGGTTGGCATAAAGATCCAAACATGACTGAGCAATTTGCTGCTTTTTGCTTCCTTGAGAAGCAGCATTTCTACTGTTTCTATGTTTTCTACCTCTCCATTTCTTTCTTACGAGTTCAAAGAGATTGGGACCCACAAAGTTGAAGCCAGCTGTTACCAGAACAGGATCTAGGTATATTTTTAAATATACCTATGGCTCTTCAAACTGCTGATTATTCCTTTCTCACACAACTTAAGTGTCAGACTCTCCTACTTCTGCCCAGAAACAGAGATGTGCAGGCTGTATAATATGAACTGATGCTTTGTGCTAAAACTAGACTATATTCAGTGTAGCATAATTGATGCTACATAGCCTTTGGGTCCAAGTGCCAAACTGTATTTTTGGCTTAATTTCAAGGACAAAGGACAAATTTAAGCTTGGTGTTGAACACTGAAGTGAGCAATCTTCTCTCTACTTTCTCCTGTGTCATCTTTTGTACGGCCCAGGTGACCCACAGATCTGGAACACAAATGAACATTTCCTATTGTGCAATGAAAAAGGTAGCTTCCTCCACTGTACCTGTCTACAGTAGAAAGAAGGCATGCAAATATTAATTCCTTCAGTGTTTTGGGTAGCCATTTCCTCATGCACTGTTGTCCCTTCAAATTGGAGCTTTTTCTCTGAAGCATCTAGTTGCTTTCTGCTCACCAACAAAGTCATAATGAGCAACTATAAAAACAAACTCTCTGATAGCATCTGGTCTTCTTTTTGCACAGCTTGTAGGTATTCTCTCCTTCTTGAGAGCAGTCATAGTTTAAGGTCAGAACATTCTCCTGAAATGGATTTAATTACCAAAAGTTCCTACAAAATCCGTACAATTCTCAGATGCTGTCCTAGCCAACACCAACCTTCACAGACCAACAGGTTTTTTTCTCTGAAAAACAGATGCAATCACATAATGCTCTTCACACAGCTTATACTGAAAATATACAGTAGGGTTAGTTCCTCTGGTTATATAGTCAAAAAAACCACAATCCACAACTTCTATGGGCTTAAACTGTAGTCAAGAGTTAAGCAGGAGGATTGCATTCCTTCTGTTCTCCTACATTTAAGCACAAACATTTGCTCAAATTCCTCCAGCGTGTTTACTAAAAAAGAGGCAACGTTTAAGGAAGCTCCTAAATTCCTTGCCCACAGTGAGTAGCTTCCTGATTCACAAGTAAATTCCACTCGAGTTTTCTGGGATTACTCACAAAGGATGATACAGGGCAATGTGTGCAAAGCTGCATGTAGACTTTCACCTCAGATCTGCTTGTCGGAAATCACCAATGCTCTTGCAGCAACATGACTCGTCTGAACAGAGATCGCACAGAACAACAAGGGCCTGAGTCTTACTTCAGACACTGATTTAAAGCTGTGATCCTGACAAATCTCATATTTATAAGGCCCCTTCCATCTGCCTCAAGCCCTGAAGAGGCTAATTCTGCATTTCTCTCTCACGCAAAACTCCCACAGAGGTGGCTGAAGGACAGCACCACTGAGTTCCCATCCCAGCTAAGTTACAGTGTTCGGTGTTTCAACACCCAAACAACAACAGCACCGTTCAGAAAACTGAAAATGAAACATCAACTTCTCTCTTAAGACTGACAGAAATTTTTCTTTCCGGTGAAAGGAGCAAATGAAGAGTTAAAGATCAGGTACTTGTTATAATCAATATGGCTTATTGGCAATATTTCGTTCTTTCACAACAGTAGAGAGTGAGTGTTTCAACCAGTTTATCATATCTGATCAAAGAAACAACTCAGCCCATTTTGCACATATCTTCTCCCTTTTTTTAAGCAAAAGCTGCATAGACTATTTTTCTCCTTCATACACTATTAGCCAGCTTACAGTTGAAGCACAACCACAGTGATAGGAGAGCTGAAAACGTTTTATGAAAAGTTAACTCCACACAATATGTTACAAATTGCAGTCTTCAGCTATTACAAGTAATAAGAGAACACTGTATTTAAAAAAAAAAAGTAAATCAGCCCCATTTTACTTGAAGCATATTCAATAGTTACATTAAAAACATTTCTTATAGAAATCCTCTGTATTCACTAATTTAGAGGGAAATGCACTTAAAAGAGGTGTAAACTGTACATCTTTATTAATGAATATGACTTTTTATTTAGCTCAGAAGAAATAGGACCCTCTTGAGGCATTGATGAGCAACTGTGACAAACCATAGAGATACCCTGGTTTTAACTATGTTGCTGCTCACAGATATTTAGTATCTGCATCAATGCCTTTTAAACGTTTGGAACTGAAAAAAAAAAAAAGAAAAGAAAAGAAAAGAAAAGAAAAGAAAAAAAAAAGAAAAAAAGAAGCAGCATTATTCTTTTAATGTTTATAAACATCATAGAATATTTTTACTGCAAAGAACTTACTTTTAAGGCACATCAATCATTCCATATGTATTTTATGACCACTATAATCTGACTGTCAATTAAATTTCATTTCCACAGACTACTTGAATTCCACAAGAAAAAAAAAGGAAGGGGGGAAAGGACTGTGTTTACAGGCCACAGAACTCATTTCAAAAGCAGTCTGCAGACTGGGAAACCCCTCTCAGGGAGCATTAAGTGACAAAAGCAGACCTTCATTTGGCAGGAACAGGTACCTCTAATGAAGCTGTCCAGGAGCTCAGAGGTAGTAGCCAGGTACCATATGTTGCTTTGGTTGCTCTGGTGGTTATATAGTTTCCTCAGAGTAAACAAATCTGAACTTTTTAGCTACATAGTTACCTATAAATAATAAGAGCTAGTTTCAGCTCTTGTTGATGTAACTTTAATAAGCGCTCTCAGTTTTGCAAAAGAGAAATGGCTTGTAATTTCCTCCTCTCAGTTGCTATTTTTATCTCTCTTTTATCTGCCTCAGGTAGGCATTTGTACCGAACCATTTGTTATTTAAACAAAACTCAAATCTTTTCACATTCTGAGCCTTATTTCAAGAAAGCATCCGATAAGTTACAGATTTAGGACTTTGACAATATCTGTTGTTTATTTAGCGAAATCCAGCAAACTTCTAATGCATTTGGTGGAGTCATCTAATCCCTACTTCAGCAGAACTCCCACTTGAATTTGAGTTAAACTGTCTATTGAAGGAACAACCAGAACCTCAGCCATCGACAGTCTCCTTTCCCAGGGTTAAGTGAACCAAATACTTATTATGAAAAACTGATGAAACAAAGTGACTGCTCTATCCTTTCTCCTTATGCTACAGAGATTTCAAGAGAAGAGGCTACAGACACCTTTCAAAGAGAATAGAGGGAGTAAGGAAGGGGATATCTGATGATTCTTCAATATAGATTCAATTCAGCTGTTTTAAGAAGCCTGTTATATGTGATCAGATCTAATTCTTTTTTTTTTTCAATAGCTGTTTGCTGTGGAAAGGTGCATTTGAGGCAGATGCCGAATCCTGCTGCCTATGGAAGGAGTGATAAACACAGAAGGAGCAGCATTTGCTCCACAAACAGAACACACACCTTGCAGCAGCACAGCTGAAGAAGGAATGCAAATGCTCAGCTCACCCTTACACTTGGTATGCATTCAGTGATGAATGTACAGACAGCAGTCCCTGTCTCTCATTTTCTTCACTGCAGTTTATGATATTTTATAAACCCATGGGAAATATGGTTTGCTTTAATAACTTTTCAAACCATTCTCCCCTCTTCTGCCCCCTCCCCCAAGAAAATCCTCTCCAATCATAAACTAGAAATGCAAACAGAAGAAGAGAAAGCAAGCAACATTAACCCAAAGGTTTGGAACAGCTGCACCTCCTTTTGAGATTTGTTCACATACACCACTGACACCCTGCAATGTATGCTTCTCATTAAAAAATAAATATAAAGGATTTAGTTGCTCTAAGACTGTAAATATGAAGGATTTAAAGACCTTAGTAGTGGGGTGATTGCTCTTCCTCTGAAAAACTGCACATCAGAATGCTTTCAACTGCCTGTCTGAGAATGAGGAGCATGCATCCAGCCCTGAGATTAGCCTTTGAAGGGAGACTGAAAAAAAGAGGAGGAAAAGTTCCCCACGGCAAGTGGAAACTTGATTTTTATATATATATATATATATTTATCTCAAAAAATGTTAGGCAAGTTCACCAGAATGATTTTTTTTTTTTTTTTTTTTTTCAGTGTCTGCTCCAGGACAGCAAGGTCCTTAGGTCACTGATCTGAGAAGGATGGAGCAGGAATTTACTGCCTGGTGATCCAGCAGGAGGAAATGAGGTCATGGGGTATATGTGCTCTTTTTCATATTTCATGAAAAAAATGCAAGACTCTCAGGTTTGTCTCACTAATCTGACTAATCAAAAACTATGGGAAAATAGGGAAAATATTTCCCATCCAGATCTAAAGGCAAAAACCCCTCCAAAGGAAAAGAAAACCCCACACTTTTTTTAACTTCATCCCTTGTGCAAAATCATGATTCAGAAGGTTTTAACAGTACAAAGGTTTATTTAGAAAAGAGTTTGGATTGTTCTTTAGGGTTTTTTTGGCAAACATTTAAATCCTTTTATAACTCAAAACACTGTCAGTGCATGGTACTTTGCACTCTCCTTCCCCACACAAGCAGTAAAAGCCAATTTCTTACTGGGACAAATCCACCATAGTCCCCAGCTGCCCTACTAATAAATACTCAAATCTCCACCACCACTGCCACTTAACCCTTTCCTTTTGATGTTTCTTTTTATTTTCCCACAAAATTCCAGAGCCCATGAAAGCTCACTGCCTCTCAAACTCAGTGTCTCAGCCTCCTTTGCTCTGTGGGGCTCCCTGTTCCCTCTGTCAGTGTTCAAAGACAATCACTCCCCCCCTCTTTGCCCCTCCACACTCCAGCGCTGCTCCCCCAGCACCGTGTCACCATTCTGAACCACAGTGAGTGCCCTCAGCCTGACACCGTCCCTGTTCCCCACAGCATCACCCTGCTCCACCGAGGGGGTGAGCCCTCTTCCCGCTCCCTAAGCCCCATGCTCTCTTCCCTCCCTTCTTTTCCAGCACTGAGCCTTCTCTTTTAACTCTACTGCTGCTCAAGGTAAATCCATCCCTCCAGCTCAATGCCGGAAGTTCTTCTTCTTCTTCTTAAAAAGAATGTGTTTAAAGGACCTGCGGAAGTCCTGGTTGAAGATGGTGTAGATGACTGGGTTGAGGGAGCTATTGCAATACCCAATCCAGAAGAAGAACTTGAAGAGAGTCTCAGGGACCTCGCATGCCTCCCGGCAAATACCATAGAGGCTGTAGCTGAAGAAAAAAGGGAACCAGCAAACTACAAAGACCCCCATGACCACAGCCAGCACAAAAGTGAAGCGTTTCTCCCGGGCCTGGGCAACTTTCTTACGGCAGATGCTGCTACGCTTCCGGCGACGGCGATACGAGAAGAACTGCATGGAGCGATTGCTCGCACGGGACAGACGGCTACTGGAGTGCTTGGAGGAGTATGAATAGGAGAAGGACTGGCTCTTGCTTTTGCGGCGATGCTCCTCCCGGCTCCGCCTCCGCCTGCTCTCTGAGGTGCTGCTCTCCTCCAGCTCAATGTCCTCCAGCTCAGAGGCTTTGCGCCAGTGGTGCACTGAATAATGTCCGTTCTCTCCCAGCTGCATCCTCAGGGACGTGCAGCCACCAGCAGCGCGGCTCAAGCCGTTCTCAGTCTGGGAGGACCCCTCTGGCATCGTACGCTTCTCAGAGAGGGTCCTGGTCCTTAGCTTGGCCACACGGTAGATGCGGATATAGACCAACACCATGATGAGGCAGGGGGCAAAGAAAGAGCCAATGCAAGAAGAGAGGATGTACCATGTCTCATCATTGAGCTTGCACTGGGGAAAGACATCTCCTTCAGGGTCCCGGTACACGGAGATCAATGGCGGGAAGGAGATGATGGCTGAAATGAGCCACACGGTGAGGATGATGGCCTTGATCCTCCGCGGTGTCCGTTTGAGGTTGTACTCCACCGCCTGTGTGACCGACCAATACCTGTCGAGGCTGATGGCGCACAGGTGGACGATGGACGAGGTACAGAACAGCACGTCCAGCGCCAGGTAAATGTTACACCAAGCCTTGCCGAAGTACCAGTAATTCATAAGCTCGTTGGCTAAGGAGAAAGGCATGACCAGGGTAGCCACCAGGATGTCCGCGCTGGCCAGGGACACCAGGAAGAGGTTCTGGGGGGCTCTCAGCGCCCGGCTGGTGAGCACGGCTATCACCACCAGCACGTTGCCGACGATGGTGAAGACGATGAGGAAGCCCACCACCGCCGCCAGGCTGGCCACGGCCGCCGGCGAGTAGGGGGAGGGCGGCTGCAGGAGGGCCGAGGACGGCGAGGCGGGGGGCAGCGCCAGGGACTCGTTGGGAGAGCCCAGGCTCGTGTTCACCAACAGCAGCAGATCCATGGTGGGTGTGCGGGGCGCCGGCGTCCTAGAGAGCCCGGCGGAGCCCCCGCCCCGCCCCCGCAGCAGCGCGGGGAGGGGGGGCCGAGCCGCAGCCGTTGTGCTTCGTCGTGAGCGAGTCGGTGCCACGTCCCGCGTGTTTGAGTTGCCCGTTTCCGTTCCGTTTTTTTTTACCGTTTACAGGGCGGGGGGGGGGCGGGGGAGGGTGTGGCGGGGGAGGGCGCGGGGACCCGGTTGTGTCGCGCCGGGCGGCACAAGAAAGGCCGTTGTGGACCGTGCGCTGTGTCCGTGTCGTTCTTTACCGGGGCCGGGGGGGGGGGAACCGGGCGGGCTCGGGGGGGTCCCGGAGCCGCCATGGCTCGCTTCCGGCGCCGCTCGATGACGTCACGCGGGGCTCGGCGCGCCATTGGCCGATTCGCGCGTCGCGCCGGAAGTGGCTCCCGCCGTGGCCGTGGCGACGGGACGCGGCGGGGCCGGGCTGGGCCGGGAGCCGGTACCGGGGGAGGGGTCAGTGCCGGGGGGGGGGGTCCCGGTACCGGGGGGGAACCGGCCGAGGCGCGGGGATTCGGGGATGGCGGCCCCGGTTTGGGCGGATCCCGGGGGGGGCCGCGCCCGGTGCTGAGCCCGTTCCCCCTCCGCAGCCATGGAGGCGCCCCCCGCGCCCGCCGCCGCCTCTCCCGCGGAGCCCGAGGGGCCGGCGGCGGGCGCGGGGGGGCTCCTGGCGCTGCCGCCGGAGCTGCTGCTGCGGATCTGCGGCTTCCTGCGGGCCCGGGACGTGCGGCGGGTGCT
>VZUI01093208.1:0-25671 GCA_013401135.1 Cettia cetti | reverse complement strand
TGTGTGAAGGGGGGGGGCTTGTGAAGAAGTAAAACATACAAATTTCATCTGCAGTACTTTAAGAAGATGGGTCAAAGATCGAACCAAGCAAAAGAATTCCCCGAACATGTAAACTCAAATGAGTGTTTGAATATGTATTATCTTCATGAATATGCATTTGACCAATGTAATGAAAAAATATTTAAGAAAATTGTTTTAAGCTAACTGGTGTGCCTCTGGCAGTTGCCTAGCATCCAGCGCCCTGTTTTCTGTCCTTGTACCCCTTATTAAGCTTTGAAAATTTTAAAGAGTGAGCCTTGTTTCTCACACAAGGTAGTAGCAGATCTATCCAGCAGGCTGGGTGGGTCCAAACCCGTAGCAGCCATTTGAGTGCACAGAAAGGCTTAATCCATCTCAGTGCCCCCAGCTGAACACTCAGAGAGGCTAAATTAGAAGATGCTGCTTGTGCAGCAGCTTGTGGAGGAGCCAAAGCCGTGTGGCTGTGGGCGTCTCAGAGCTGGGCATGCTTAGCTTGCCATACATAGACACAGGAAGGCACAGGGAGATGCAGCAGACATTCCAGATTGGATTAAATGCAAGTGTTGGCACCTGTTAGCATAACAAACGCGGAGCAGACAGCAAAAGTCCCTGTGATCGCTAACAGGGAATACGCAATACGGGTTTAGGAGATGGAGAGATGCACATTTTCTGTTGTTGATGTTGATACTGAAAACTGCTCTGAGGATGTCCTTAAGCTTAGCAGTTGAAATATTTGTTTAAAAAGCTTATGTTGAATTTTTTCTTGTGTGCTGGATAAGCAACACTGGCTTAATTTTTGGAAAGTTTTGCTGACACTCACTGTAGGTTGTTTCTGGAGCTGGAACATTCTGGGATCTGTAGGTGAATACAAGTGTTCTAAAAATTGTATTTTTAAAATGAAATATTAAATTTTTATTAAATATTACATAAAATTTAATACATTTTGTGTTAGTAAATACTAAATCTATTAACTTTTAGAGTGTGGCAAAATATCCCAAAGCTTTGGAAAATTTATGAGTTAGGATTCCAGAGTAAGTCTATTTAACCCTCTCTCATCACCTGGGAGAGCTCCTTCTTGCAGTTCTGAAGTGTACTTCCTAAATGTACTTAGTTAAATGTATTTTATGAGGTATGCCTACATAATTCGTATCATCAAGGTCCTCCAAATGTGACAGGAATATTTCTTTCCTACCCATCACACACTTAGTGTTGCCCTCTGTTTTTTAAATTTTTTGTGTAACTTTCACGTCCGTAATATGGGCTGTGTTTTAAAAATAGTGCTTGCACATCTCTTGTAGGGTTAGCCACATCACCAGCAGGCCAGAATTTCTGGTTTTCCAGAATCAGTTGACAACAAGCAGGAATAATATCTTTGTTTTAAGTATATGTACTGTAATCTAATTTATTAAAAAAATAATAAGAAAGCTTTTGAAAACTATCACTACAATTGGTCTCCTAGTTAGACACCTACACTCAGATCTGCAAACTGATATCTGCTGTCTGGTTTCAGTTGTTCTGATGGCTGCAGAACATGAGATCACTGACAATTAGGATGCTGTTGCCTTGCTCAGCATTTCACCATGAAAAATAAATCTCAGATTTATTTTTTCTGAATTGCTGTGTTCCAGTGCTGCACCCTTGTCTTTGTATGGAGGAGCTCTGCTGCCTTCTCTTAGTTCAGTGTGAGCCCTGGCTGTTTCCTTGGGGCAGTGCTGATGTCCAGAACATAGAGGTTTGAGCCTGCAATTGTTTGAGAGCCTCTCAACGCTTGCATATGGCTGGAGACCTTTCATTTAGGGCATTTTTTGATTGAATAAAAGAAAAAGGGATTGCAGTGCTCCTGTAGAGATGCCATGCATTGCAGCTTTTTGTTAGCAGACAATGTTTGTCTCCTGACATCCGCCATGAGAGATGAGTGAGGCCAAAAATACCTCAGTTTTTGAGGTCAAAAAGCTCAGTTGTGTTTGCAGAGCCCCAGGCAAAACAGCCCGGCCTGGCTGAGGGCTGTGGGCTGGTGTGGTGGAGCACAGAGCACCTCTGAGAGGATATTTAGGTACAGAGACCACAGGACAACTTCTGCAGAGGTGCCACAAGCACTTGGAGCATCAGCCATGAGCTGTAATTCATTAATTTCGTGCCATTCATAATTGTTACGTGTTCATAATTATGTGTGTTCATAATTGTAATTCATGTGAGACGATTCCAGCCTGGTTCTTGCAACAGACTGAATGTGGATTATGTCAAAGCAGGCTTCACCACCACAGACCAAGAGTTTGATCTCCACTCTCTCCTGGGCTCAGCCACTGATGGCTGGATAGAGTTTTCCAGGGAATTACATGAACTGGAGACATTGCATGTGATGGAAATATGCTGGTTTCATAAGCAATTATCGTCTCACAGCCTGCCTTAAACATACACAATAATTCCACAACAAAAGAGGACAATCATTTTCAGGGAAAATCAATTTCTCCGTGTATGTGTACGATACATTTAGCCTTTCTTAAAAAAAAATTATGTGAAACTACATAGTAGCAGCCTTCCTATTTAGCAGTGAGAGCTTTCTTTTGTGGTTCAGGAAATTTTCACATTGGACTTCTGCCAAATTTTGTTATACACCCTAAATACATGAAATATTTGGAATGGCCACCTATAATAAAAGTAAGAAAGTATAAATTGGCAATGAATGACTTCCCAGGTAGTGAGTCACACAAAATCCAATTGATTTTTTTGACTGGATTGCCACCTGAACTAGAATTAGCAGAAATCAGGAAAAGGGCTCGAAGTCACCTGGAACTGAGCATTTTGCCTGTGGGAATATGGCACTGGTTATGGGAAGTAGGGAAGACCTTTTGGGACTGCACAGTACTTGCTATGGGATGACTCCAGGAGGAGCCTAAGGCAGGGAAAAGGATGAGTGATCATGGAAAAATAATGGAATAAGCTAATTAAAAAGACCAGTCTGGCCCGTACATCTGCCTGTCCAGGTGTGTGATCACCACAGTGGATCCTGTCCTTGCCCTTAGCTCTGAGGTACAGGACACTGAGCAGCACAACATTGAGGTGCTGATCAAAAACCAAAAGGTGTTTCTTTTTGTGATAGTGATGCCTTAGGATTTTAGCTTTTATATTTTTCATACATTTGTAATTGTGCAGTTTTTTGTATAACTCTCTACTCCATATGCTACTACTACAGTTAGCTACTGTTCTCCATTTTGGTCAGACAGAACAATTCCTCTGGCCTGGGAATCAAGGACACTTCTCAGGGCCTGAGAAATATCAACAAAAGTGAGTTGGGGAAATGCAAACTTGGGGTAAATTACTTCATTACCTAAAGCTGTAATTGGAAGATTAACCCCCAATATGCAAATAGACCAAACTTATAAAAGCGTGAAAACTTGTGACCCATTGTCCATTCTTTGGGTGTAGCCCCCCAGGGGAGGGCTCTATCTGCCTGAAATGTACCTGAAGGCCCTTCATTAATATATCTGCTTTTAATTCTCTTTATTTTGTCTGGTCTCTGATTTTAGGTAGCCCAAAAAGGCACCAATAGCATGTAGTGAGCCATCAAACTGCTGGCAACAGCCACTGTGGGCTTCTGAAGCTGGTAGATAGGGATGAAAAAAAAAGCAAATTTGGCAAGGTGTGAGGAAGAAAATGGCTGTGAACAGCTCTTTAAAAGTGTATCTGGCTTGCACAAATCACTGGAAAACATTTTCCTGTGTCACTGCAGCTCTGATTGCCACACTGAGCTGTATGTGAGTCACTTGTGCATCTCAGCACAGGGGCAGCAAGACCCTTTCTGGGGTGAACCTGGGCAACGTAGTTCAAAGTATAAGATAGTTTAGTAGCCTCTTCAGGGCCACATTGTTTTTGCTTCACTTACTCGCTGCAAGAATTTTATGCTCTGCTCACCTGAAATGAGCTCTTTTCCAGCCTGCCTTTGGTGGGAAGGTGGAGAGAGAAGGTTTTGCCTCATCAGCATTATAAAACATTACCCAGAAATAGGTTTTGTTTTCTTGAATTGTGAGAAGTTTCTACATTACATTATAACTAAATCTGTTAATACTTTTTGCACCTATAAAAATCTTCAAAAAGAGATTTCCCCCCCCCCCAAATCTTTGATTTATGAGCCTGGTGTGTAGGATATAGTATTTATTTTTTTAATATTCAAGGATGGAAAAGAATTAGGATAGCAGACAGCAAATACAAATTTTCTATTCCTAAGGTACCTGCATCATAATGATAACATTTTGTTGATCTGTGTTTGCATCTGGTTTATGCTTTCCGGTTTCTTTTTTTTTCAGAGGTAACAGATTAAAAACTTCAGTACATTGTAATAATGTGTTTTTTCTTCTTTGTACTGAATAAATAATAACTAGTAGGCTTTGGTTTTCTCTGTTGAGCTTTAGCAAGTGAGCAGGTGATGTGAACTGCTGCTCCTCATACCTGCACACAGGACTGTGAAAACTCTGTAAAGCAAGGGCAGTGAGCAGTGGGGATGGAATACAGAAGGGGCTGAGCAAAAGAGCTATTAATTTCTGTAAGGACCTTCAGCATGTGGTATATTTTCAGTGCCTTGAAACTTGTTTGGGAGATAGTGCAGGAGGGAAGAGGGCTGGGAATAGTGGGTGATGCAAATTGGAATTGCACCTTTTTAACCTCAGTGAAATCAGTCAGACATGAAGACCCCAGAGTCCTCTACATTTAGGTGAAGGTTTGCATTTAGTTTGGTTTCAGCATGGTGGTCCTAATTCAGCCAGCTAAATCAGAGGACACATTGCTGGGAGTTAAAAACACCCACTATCCTTAATTATTCTGGTGCTGTTGGGACAGAAGCACATTGAAAATCTTCATCCCAACTCTCCAACCAGCAGTGTAAATAGCTGTATTTGGATGACTGACCTTCTTAGCAGGACATGGTGTTTTTCCTGTACACAGGCCCCAAATTATACTGGGACATCTGTCACTTTGTTAGGCTGCAGAATTGCCTGCAGCTGGTTTTATTAGGACTCTGCTGCATAACCCCTTTAGCGGAATGACATTATCACTGTACTGCTGGGTGCTTCAGAAGAATTGTGAGCAAGTTGCTCTTCAGTGTGTAACATTTAAATGGTATCATTTAGCTGGAAGCAATGGCATAGATCAGCACTTGTGGAAATTTAAAGAATTATCTGATATAAATATTTACAAGATACAGGTTTCCCTGGTAACTTGAAATATCTAAAAGGCAAACCTGTATAGAGAGCTGTGACACATCTCTTAGTGTTAAGATTTGTTCAACTATTCAAGATGCTGTTGTACTAGAAAACCATCATGTTTTGGAAAAGTAAACTTGGTTAGTTGTACTGCAAGACAAAATTAGGTTCATATCTCTTATGGAAAGAATAAGCTCCTTGCAGCACTGATAGTGCAAGTAAAGCACTTGCCTGCTGTGTTTTGTAATGGCACATGCCTTCATTTTAAAATTGTTAGAAAGAGAATAACTCTGGCATCTCAATCAAAGAGTAGCCACTGAAAGCAGCCCCCAAAAGTTGTGTTTTCATGATTTTATGGCCCATTTTTGGGAACACTCTGCTCTTCCCCCATTCTTTGGATCATTTAAGGAGTGGCAAGTGGCTGTGACCACAGAGAGGATAGCAGGTGGCTAATTTGAGCCAGAATAACAAGACCTGTAACCACAGCTTGTGGCTACCTATCATGCCTTTGTGCTGTACTCTGTTTGCACACAAATTATTTTATAACACTGTTATATATGTGATTTTACTCAGCAGCTCTTGAGATGACTGTAGCTTGTGTTCATAGAGCCAACAATGTTCTGTTGTAAAGAAATGGTGTGGGAGGAGAACAAAAATGATCCTGTGGGTCTTGTCAGCTGAGTTTAAAGTGGGTTTTGTGCTTTTTGATTGTACTTGGAGTCCCTCTGAGGTGGAGGATGAGAAAGAAGCCCTCACATGTCACAGTGACATTGGAGCTCTTTGCTTGGAGCACCTTGTTCCCAGGGTCACACAAGGCTTGGGGCACTGGGTCTGCACCCAGAGTTTGGGTTGAAGGTTGGGCTTCATGATCCTGGGGGTCATTTCCAACCCTTTTGGTTCTGTGGTTCTCTGTGCATCCCCCTGCCTCCTCCACAGCAGCCAGGAACTGGCTGCATAACATAATGCATAACTAAAGGTTTCACTCCCAAATTGCCAAAATCAGAGCAGCACCTTTGTTCTGGGTCAGTTCTCTGTGCCTGGATCCCAGAGAACACCCCCCACAAACTTACTGATGGAAGTTTGTTTGCTTATGATGACAGTGATGGGAATGTCACTTTGCAGCTACAACTTGGTTGAACGGTATTCCTCCTCTTCTCATTTTTCTCCCTTGTTGCATCTGGCTGCATCAGTTGTGTTTTTACAGCTGGCAAGTAAATTCATGTCCTTTTTATGCCTATTTATTTTTTACTTGGCGATACAAAGCTGGGATGTTACAAGACAGTATGTTTCCCCAGTTGTGTTCAAAATGTGACCTTTGAAACTTCTTTCTTTAGTTATCAAAAGCACTTCTGCATTGTTTTATCTTTGGAAAAGAAAATTTTAAGGGCTTGATAGATATTACTTTGTGGGTTTCTTTTTCCCCTCTAAGAAACTTAAACAAGGTTATCTTTCTGACACCATGTCAGGCAGTAGGATGGCAATCTCCATAATTACTACAACTCCTGCAGTAGTAGTAGTACCATCCCATTTTATGCAACTGCTAGAACAAAGAAATTTATTAATGTTTTACATTACAAAAGTTAGAGAGGAGGTGTCAGAAATAGAATTCTAAGAATGAAGGCAAGAAGGGGGAAAAATCCAGGCAGGCTGTCCCTGCTTTCTGCTCTTCAACTTTTTGTTAGAATTACTTTGCATGAAAAAAAGGAGTTTCAAAAGACCTGGGGAAAAAAAAGTCATTGAATTCACTGCATTTTTCCCCCCATGCATGGTTGAGTAATTGGTGTGACTTAGTAAATCAAAATATCCATTTTCCTGAGCCTGGCTTTGAACTGGACTGCATTAAGGGTCACTGGTCTGTGTGCTGTGGGGTTCAGAGAACACAGATGTGCTGCCTCTCACCTCCTCTTGGCTCCTTGGCGCTCCTGCCTCACAGAGCCTTACATGGGGTGAGGATACCTGGAGCTCTGAGGCACACACAGGTCCTTATGGGACAGGTTGGTCCATCACAATCAACACAAAGTGTGGGGGTTTTTTTGTTTTGTTTTGTTGTTTGTTTTTTTTTTTTTTGCTTTGATTTTATATTTCTAAATATTCTTTATACAGAGAAGTCTTTAAATTTCCTTTAGGATAGCAAGGTGTGGGGTTTTTATCCTGTTGCCACCCCCCACCCCTCCCTTGCCCAACTCTGGTGTAAATCAAAGCAGATTTCAGTAGCATTTTTCCTTTTGTTAGAAATAGTCTTCAAGAAGAGATGACTTAAGGAATATTTTATCTGTTGCTGCAGAAAAAAGAAAAATACATGTCTATATCCAGCAAGAAAGTGATCAAGGCATTTTACTGACCTGAAAGCTGTAACTGAATTCCTACTGTATTTTTTGCATTATGCCCTGTATGCCTGCTAATGCAGAAAATTATGTCCTTTATGGTTTCCCTTTCTTGTTACCAGCAGCAAAAATGGATGGTTTTTCCATCCTTACACACTGCTGTGTGTTTCTCTGCCTTTGAAAAGAGTAATATTCATGTAGGCTACAAAACTCTGAAAAATGAGACAATTTTGAGAAGAGAAATTGAATTTCTGACATAGTCTTCCCACAATACATTCCAATGAGTTAAGAACAAAAAACCAACAGAAACTGTATTTATATGCAGCTCTGAGTGATAAACTGCTTCTCAGACATTTTGATGGAAACTCATGGCTTAAAGATGGGACGTTTTTTCTGTGTTTAAGAAAAAAAATCAGTTTTGGTTAAAATTAAAAGAAAAAAGAGTCAATGTATTTTGCTTGACAGCAAGAGGCATTTCAGGTAAATCCAAGACTTTTATGTGCAAATGGAAAAAAAAAAGTGTAGCAAATTGAATTTCAGTGTTTGCCATGTGAATACTTCTTTGATCGTTCAGGCTGTACTATTACATGATCTAAGATATGTGAATCTTTAGTATAGTTTATTGAAACTCCAGTAGAAGGGAAGAAATCACAACTTCTAAAACTTGGTATTGGCAGCACTAAAGCAAAGTGCAATAGCATCCATCAAAATAATTCTGTTTGTATCCAAGCTGAAGCTAGTTTTGCTACTCTGCTTCATTTGCTGTCCCAGATTTTTCAGCAATTTGCTATGAAAAGCAAGCATACTGGAAATAAGAGTTTCTTCAATTGTATGGCAAGTTCAACGCTTGAGGAACTGCAACTATCAAACACAACTGCCAAACTGGCAAGAAATAGTAAATTTGGCTCGTTTTTTCTGCCACAGAGGAGAGATGAGGATGCTGTTCTGCCCTTCTCAAGCCAGGGCGTCACAGGATTTATTGTGGAAGAGCAAAAATGGGAAGGCTTTTCTGCTCAAAGATGATGTCCCCTGGGAGCCCAAAATCTCTGTATTTATTCAGGTTAGCTTGAGAAAGCTCTTGCTACTGGGGATGTGTATTGACATAGAAAGCAAAATTTGAGGTTGCATAAGAAGGAGGAACATAAAATATTCTCTTTGTGGAAAATGAACAGAAAATCCCATTGTTCTGCATACAATTTACTCTGTTCTGGGAGAGAGAAAGTGATGCTTGTGCTTTTCTGCCCCCTGTACTTTTCAACCCTTCTGTAACTCTGTCCTCTCCAGAATGGTGCTGCCCGCTTAGGATTGCTTTTGGTTGTCACTGCCACCTGTGTCTTGCAGGGAGGAGACATTCTCAAATGAATTCTCATGTTCTCAAATCTGTGAGACTTGAGATTCCCAAATCCCCTGTGTGTGCACAGCAGGGCCAGGCTCTGCTCTGCCCAGGACAGCCCAACAGCATGGTCACTGAGCCAGGGGACACCCAAGGCCCTTGGACACAGAGCTCTGCTTTGCTCTGTAGTGGGTTTGCGCTGGAAGTGGCTGATACATTGCAGAAAGTATTCCAGAAAATCTGCAGAAGAAAATGGCATTAAATAACAGCAATCAAACAGCATTATTTAAATTCATGTGATATGAAATGTGCCAGTGAACTGCATTGCTGAGAGATTCAAACCATGCAGCACTCACCTGGTTCTCAGTGAGAGAACACAACATGACCTCAGGAGAACTGACAGTGACAAGTGCTGGGAGCTCAGATGCTGCTGCCACACAGGAGTTGTGGAACATCTGGAAACCTCTGTTATCAGAAAGGTTCTTCTGGGGATCAGGATGAACTAACAGTGCCAGAATATGCTTGTCAGATGGAAAGGAATCTGAAGCATCAATAAAGAAGCTCTTCAGCTTTTCTGTCACAAATCTTTCTGTAAATTCTGTGCAAAAAAAGAGCACCTCTTTGCTTGAAGCCCGGAATTGCCACAGCTCCGGAGGGAAAGAGTTGATGGAAGGGTATCCTCAGTTACTGGGTGTTCGAAAGGAGTTCAGCAATGGAGCCCCAGGAGCAGCTGAGGCAGCTGGGAAAGGGGCTCAGCCTGGAGAAAAGGAGGCCCAGGAGGAACCTTCTGGCTCTGCACAACTGACAGGAGGGGACAGTCGGGGGGGGTCGGGCTCTGCTCCCAGGGAACAGGGACAGGAGGAGAGGACACGGCCTCAGGCTGGGCCAGGGGAGGCTCAGGTGGATATTGGGAGAATTACTTCCTGGAAAGGTCTGTCCATCCCTGGCACAGCTGCCCAGGGCAGGAGTGGAGTCCCCATCCCTGGAGGGATTTCAAAGCTGTGTCAATGTGGCACTTGGGGACAAGGAGCAGTGCTGGAGAAAGGCTGGGCTGAGATCTTTGAGGGCTTTTCTGGCCTAAACAATTCCGTGGATTGTGATTCTGTAACTCCTCCTGGTCTGTTTGGTTTAAGCCCCTTCCCCTCTGGCTCAGAGGTTCAGTGAAGCTGTTTGGGTGGGTGGGAGGTTCTGCCACAGGGTAAGAACAGCAGTCCAGCAAACTGAGTGCAGTGAGAGAGAAAGGGATTAAACTTCTACCATGAGTACTCCTCTTGTACAAACTTTGCTGTTTGACTAATAGTGCTGGAATAACAGGTGTGGCTGAAAACTGAGCGTTCACAACCAATTTGTGGGGGAACAGAAATCCAGGCATTCTCTATAAGATGTGAAAAGTTTCTATCCTGTTATTGGAGAATATGAGTAATTGTTGAATTACTTGAAAAGCAAACTTCAACATGTCATATCATGACACTTTGCTATATCATGACACCAATTTGGGTGAATATTAGATATATTTTCTCTGTTTTTAAAGTACTTCACACTGAAAAACCTTCAAACTGAATCAACTCCAAAATCTCTGTTACTAAGCTATTGAATGTAGCACAGTTAATATGATTTGGGACATATTAGTAAAAACCTAAAAAGAAAACATGTGCTGTAGTTCCAGTTGGGTAAATTGTTGAAAACTGAATGCATGCTTGAGTGGGTCTTTGACAGTAAATATTAAAAAATGTGGATTCTATCTGTAATGCTCTTGGTTTTACAGCCTGAACATAATTTTGTTTGACATAAAGCCTGAACACATCTTAGCAATCTCCAGCCAAATTTTGAAAACTTAATTTTCAGCTCACAATTGGTGTAGTGCAACTCTGTTCTTGCCCTTCTTATAAAATGTTGGTGGCTATGACCTTTGTCAGTGTGAGATTTTTTCTATATTTACAAGGTGGAGTATTGGAGTATTTACTGTTACAGCATATCCAAATAATGTCAACAGTTAAGGACATTTTAGACAATCTTTGTGCAAAATCAAAAATTGAAAATGGACAGTCAGAAGTCCTGGGGATTAGGGAAGGATTGTCATATGATGGAATCATCTTAATTGCTGCTTGTCCAAGATGAGGTGTATTGGTTTGTGTTTGTTTGGTTTTTGTGGATTTATATTTGTGGCTTTTTCGTGGTTTTTTTTTTTTGTTTGTTTTTTTTTTTCCCATTACAAACTTAGAGAATTCAAAGGACAGAAGATTGAAGAATGTGTGCAGAAATGTCATGGAAGTTTCATCCAAATTTCTTGGTGGATGAGACAGGATAGGACTCAATCACTGGATATTTTGATGTCCTGATGTTTTATCTTCCTGTGCACCTGAGTGAACCCCATCTGCTCAGGGGGTTGGTGCAACAGTCCAGACCATCCCCTGGGGGTCTGCAATGTCCAGATGTGCTGAGAGAGGCACAGGTTACAGGTTCCCTTAACAAGAACTTTTCTACTCACCGTCCTTGGAGGCAAGGTTGGGAAATGTAGTTTTAATGAAGAACCTGTTTCTCTGAGAGCTATGGTTAGAGCAGCTCTGTGTTCTGCTCTGTGGCTTCTGGAGTGTCATTCCCTGCCCTCCTGGGTTTCATCCAGGTGGCTAGACCAACCACTGCTCCTTTGGTGGACGGTGAGTAAATGGAAGGTGGAGGTGGAGGCTCTGGTGTTGCAATTATTCACTAATAATAAACTGAACAAAGGTACCTTCATCTCAAAGTGCTTTTGACACAGTCCAGTCTTTTGCTCAAAGCCACAGTCTGTCACTTTTCTTGCCAAATTTTTTACAAGGTTATAATGAGGCTCCAACCCTTCAGGGGTACTTAACCACAGTGTGGCTATCAGAGAGCATGGTGCCAACAAAAGGATGTTTTCTCATGCCATAAAATCATTCAGGTGTAATGAAAACCTTGTATTGGGCTCTTTGCAGTGGTCTTTGATTTTCCATCAGAGCCCTGTCAGTCTCTGGTGTTGGTATATGACTGTACTAGTCTTGTCCCTCATCTCACAGAAAACTGCAGTTGCTTGAAATTTCAAGTGTTTGGTTTTTTTTCTGAAAATGTTTATAGATAGAAATTATTATATATAACAGGGGTGTAACAAGGTCTGAGATGTGCTGACTTCTTATTCTTGCCTCCCTATCTTGTGTTGGCTCACTTCAGGGAGAGAAGCTCTGTTTATAGCAATCTTGAGTTGAACTCTTTTACAGCAGATCTATATTTGGGCATCTTTGCACATATCCTTGTGTCTAAAATGGGCTCCATAATTCTTACCTTGTAGAGGAGTTCGGAGATTAGTTAACTGTCTGTAAAGAGCTTTGAAAATGTCAAATCCTGTGTTTGCATATTTTCAGAATATAATTAGAAGACAGTCAATTAATCTGCTTCCTGTAAATTAATACATCAAGAGTGTTTGCTATATAGAAATTGTTTGTGTGAATACTTTGGGGTGGATTTATCTATTTTTCTTTTTATTTTTGGTACATATGTGACAGTGTTTGCTGAGGAAGCCAGTCTTCACTCTTGCAGTGCACAGTGTAGGAATGCAGTCTTCAAAATCCAGGCTCTTCATATAATTTCATTATTTACCTGTCTGCTCATGCCTTAAAATTAAGCTGCATGTTTTCAGCAGTGAAGATAATTTATTATCTAGAAAAATTTAACTTGAGCTCAGGAGGCTTTTTCATTACTTTCTGTGTTAGGATTAATGAAGGAGGGTGTGTGTCTTGTCTTGATCCTGTATGTTTGGAGCTCTCTGGAGAGATTTTTCTCGTCCATAAGTAATCAAAATAGAAGGTTATAAATGTTCCTTCTGGCCTTTGAAGTTTGATCTTTTAATTAAAATACAGGGATGTCTTCTGCAGGGCAAACCAAATGCTGAGGTTTGTGTCAGAATTGGTGTGGAGGAGCTTGTAGCATTTTCAGGTTTCAGAGGAAAGGGCTGGAGAGCTCTGGCTGCTGTTTGGACAAGGAGGGGAAGGCTGTCAGTACATGGAGAAAGGTTAAGGTTGTGACAACTGGTGAACAAATGAGAAAGGGTGAAAAAAAAGAACAAAGCTTTGGGTCCTGAAAAATGTTTAACACTACAACTGGTTACAGTACTCCCTTTGGTCTGTTCCTGCCTGTTTCCCCCATCTGTCCTTCCTGTGTAAGTTTGAAAATCACATTTTTCTACTGATATAGCTACATTCTTACTAATATAGCTCTATTTCTACTAATTTATGTGTATTGTGCTTAGTTATGTGGTGGGGTTGTAGTTGGTTCACTTCAGCTGTGCCATGCTTGAGGAGGGACTAAAACTTGGACTGAGTTGACTGTTCATTTCCTCCAGTTTGGGCCTAATGACCTGCTGAAACCCTTAAATGGGGGCAGGGACAAGGAGTGAGGGGCTATGCGCCCTGGCCACCTACTGGGTTAGGTCATCAGTAGGGAAAATGGTATTTCTGTGCTCCTTCTCCACCACTTGCCCTGCAAACATTTCACTGCTGCGGCCCCCACAGGTACCTGCCCGTTTGTTGAACTCTCCACATGAATGGGTGTGTCCTGAAAACGTCTCAAATTACCACTACAACCAACACTTTACAAGAAAGTGGCTGCTCCTTTGCCATCTTAAGGAATATATTGCAAGGAAACCTAAGACTGGGATCAGAGGCAACAAGTGGTAGCTGAAATGTTTTGTGTGAGATGCAGCTCTGAGTGCTGTGTCCTTTCCCCAGTGCTTGGGAGGATCAGAATCCTAGGAATGGGGTTGAGGGTGAGCAGAGGACTGGCTGTGTCCATCACCGGGTCTTTGGAGCAGTTCTCTCTGTCTCTCGGCTTGGGTAGGTTGGGTTGGGCTGTGATTTGAAGGAATCACTCTCCACTTTTCAGGAACTTAGCCTTTAGAAGTATCCTCAGGGCACAGCCACAGCATCAGTCACCTGGGGAAATGAGATGCAGAGATGTGTCAGAGGCAGCCCCAGGAGCCCTGGTGCACGTGGGAGGGGAGGCAGCAGCACTGGCAGGGCTGTGAGTGTTTACTAGTGACTGTGCTGTCCCTGCAAGGCAGCTCTCAGGTCCCTGGGAAGCAAGTGGCTTGTGGTTTCTGGCAGGATACTCCCACTGGACTGTGTCAAATGCACTTTGAGATGAAGGTACCCTTGTTCAGTTTATTATTAGTGAATAATTCAGCTCCCCCTACTTCTTGTACTGATTCCTGTAGGTTTTACTTGTTAAAATTTACTTTTATGTGGCAGAATTTTTCCCCGTTGATAAAATGCTGCTGAAGTACAAATGGTCTGCATTGAAAATAGAGCAGATGGGGCCATATTAGCCTGGTTCTCTCATCCATGAAAACAAATGCTATAACCACTGTAATTTGGTGTAATTTCAATGCAAGTCAACAGAGTTGCAGGAGAATTTAGGTCCTCAGTGACCTTTGTGTATTCCTTGACTTCTGTTTTGCATGCAAGTTTGGCAGGGTATTTTCTAATTGACAGAGCAAGAGTTTATAACACAGGGTACATTTATGTGTAATCTCCCTAATTGGAAAACTGTTGATTGCATAATTGCATATAATTATCTCTGTTGTTCTTGGCCAGACAATATCTGCAGAATGGTTCAGGAAGGCAATTCACCGTCAGATGTCAGAATAGATTTTGTGGAGCAGGTTGGCACTCGATTTATTCAATATTGGTTGAAGAAAGGAGACTTCAAGCCATCACATCCCCCACCCAGTACAAGATATTTTGTATTTGTCCAATTTGAAGCTAAACCTGGAGCAGATACCACAGCCCATCTCTGAATATCCCCAGTGTGAGAGATCCAAATCAGTATCTTCTAAAGCCCTATTCTCATTTACCTCTAGAATTTTTTTCTCTATAGTTCTGTTCAGTATCAGATGTCTACCTATCAGGGATGAAGAAGGAATACTAAAATGGTAAAAACTCCTCCTTAGTCTCCAGGTGTCACCAGAAAGAAACACAAAACCCGAAATACTCCACTATCTCTCTACCAGGTTTGCAAATTATTTATTTATTTTTTTTAAGGATCAAAATCAAACCTAAAATCAGCAAGAAAAGCCCTAGGAGGCTGGTAAGAGCAAGCACTTCATGAAGGTACCAGCGCATCTCGTTTATAATCAGGTAGAAAGCAATCTGAAGACTGTAGAAGACTCTCATGCCACCAAGGGAAGTTTTAATTAGCCCCTCCAGGACTATGAGAAAGGCTTCAACCAAAGGTCCAGCTGCTCTAATTACCTGTCCCACATGGTGGCCATGGTGGGGAAGGCATCAACTTAATACTTATTTTATTTTTCCCTTCCCTCTCCTTTGAAATGACTTTCCATTTTTTTTTTCAGCTTCAGGACTGTTTGCATTCCAAATATATGAATTCTGTGTGTTTGCTAGCCCAGAAGTTCTGCACAGTGAACCCTCTACTCTCCCTGCACGTCACTGCCACTGCATTTACCACTTCCTTTGTCACAGAGCAACACCAGACTATCACCAGCTCTGTGAAGATCCACTTTCTTCTATTTATTTTGAAGCTGTTTTCTGTGACCTTTGTTTAATAGATATTTTATTTTTAATTGGAAAGGAAATAGACCTGTGACACCCTATTAATCCACTTTGTACACCTGGTTTTGCAGATTCTTGTATCCCCAAAGTTGTTCCTTCCACAGAATTACAGAACATTTTGGTTGGAAGGGACCTGTTAAGGGTTTCTTAGTCTAACCCTCCCCTTGTGACAGCAAGGAGCTGTCACATCTTCACCTTGATTAGGTGGGTCAGAGCCCTGTCCAGCCTGACCTTGGATATCTCCAGAAATAGGGCACCCACCTCCTCCTGGGCAGCCTGTGCCAGGACCTCACCATCTTCATGGTAAAATACTTCTTCCTAATATCTAGTCTAAATTGGTCTTCTTTGTGTCAAAACCATCATCGCTTGTCCTTTCTTTGCACAGAAGAGTCCTGGATTAAATTTTTGCCTAACCAGCTGACAGATATTCAACCCTTTCCACATCACTTCTGTTTTTTTCTGAACCTTTCCCAATTTATGTCTGTGTGGAAAGTCCAAAAGTACCCATGGTATTCAGGATGTTTCATAGTGTGAATTGAACTGCCTTGTTCACTTTGTTCTGTTTATTTCCCAGTCATCCCTGTACTCAGATTTGCTTCTTTTGGCGTTGCTGAGCATTGGGATGGTGTTTTCATGGAACTTTTCCTGGGATCTTGCACTTGGGTGGTGGTACATAGCCCAAAGTCCATCTTTCCACATGTGAAGCTTGAAATGTTTTTCTTCACATGTGTCACTTTGCATTTGTGACAATTAAGTCTGTCTGCTATTTTGCTGTTCAGTATCTCAGGCCTGTTGAAGTTCTTAATAATAGATTCTCATCATTACTATCTCAAATAATTTACAAACTTTATCATCCTTTGTAATGCCTCTCCCAGTCCTCAACAGAATTCCCTGTGAAGTCTTTTGATGACTTTGTTTCATTCTAAGAACTGACAGATGGCCCAATATTCTGTTTCCTACCTTTTGATCGGATTTTTTTTTCTTTTTATCTGTGAAGTGACATTTTTCTTTTAAGTCCTAGATGCTTAAGCATTTCCCTAAATATCTGTCAAAATCATTGTGAAGACAGTTTTTGTTGCAATCCGAACACCTGTTGACCCTTCTGAGAGCTCCTCTGGGTTTACAAGAAATGCCATCCTCGTACAAAGACCATCTGACTCTTCCTGGGTATATTGTATTAATTTTCATGTCCACTAATCCTGTTCTCATTATAGCTTCTACTAATTGGAGTGATACAAAACATGAAACGTGTTGGCTCAGTAGATCTCCCTGGAAACTTAAAAATGAATTCTCAGTCCTGCCATTATTCCGTTCTCCTGCTAATTTAACAGCAATGGGATACAAATTTTCTGCTAGGAGTGATGGCACAGCAAGTCCCAGCATGAGGGAATCTTCCCTGGCAGAGGGGAACACTCTTCTGCCCACCAGCATGCTGCTGGCAGAGCCATAGAATTACAGGATGATTTGGGTGGGAAAGGACCTTAAAACCCATCCATCCCACCCCTGCCATGATAGGGACACCTTCCACTGTCCCAGGGTGCTCCAGCCTGGCCTTGGACACTGCCAGGGATTCAGGGTCAGCCACAGCCTCTCTAGGAACTCCATCTCAGTGTCTCTCCACCCTCTCAGGGAACAATTCCTTCCGAATATCCCTTCTCACCCTCCTCTCATTGAAACCATTCCCCTTGTCCTGACACTGTTATAAATAATCTCTTTCTGTGAGGGATTGCTGCCTTCTCCCCTAAACATTTCCCTCACCTCCGTACACTGATCCTTGTCCACTTAATCCCTTCTAGAGATGTTGCCTTCTTCCCAACATTTCCCCTTCTTTTCCTTCCCTTTCCCCAGGGATGTGAGAAATACAGGCTACACATTTTGCTTTGTGTTTCAGAAACTGGGCACAATACTGTCAGTAGAACACGTCTGAAAACTTCATGAGTTAATGTGTCCTTGGATAGCATAAGCTGCTTTGATTTAGACTGCAATTTGTTGCTTTTCCTTCAGGGATTACTGAAGAGTTTTCAGTTGCTGCAGTGGTTGTTCTCTTTTGCTCAGTAACTTACTTGCATTTAAGGTTGCACAGACTTCCGTATTCTGAAATGAAAATGTCTTTAGAAGTCAAGAATAAGAAATATTTTTAGCTTGTCATGTTAATTTTTAATTACTCACCTCTGCCACCTTTTTCAGCATCAAAGGTGTGCAACATGCCCTTGCAAACATTAGGCAGTGAATGAATATATGCCTTAAAAACATGGCAAATGATTAAGCTTCCTCATGCCTTACATTGAAGATAGGCTTATGTTAGGGCTCTTAATGTTTTCGTAGCAATTTTGGTATACAGACAAATTTTCCACCATTGTTTTCCATCTCTGGTTTCCATTCTTATCAATATTGATACCTGTAATTTTCTTTTTATTTACTCTCAATGTCCTGGCTTGAACAGTTAGACCAGGACTGGAATGAATCAGTGAAAAATCAGGAAATAGCACCTAGCAAGATCATGGCACAACTATGTTTTAAATGACAATTTTACAGTGCATTATTACAAATTAGTTTTATGTTTTGTAAGGAAAGCTTACAAAAGGGCAGACCATGGGCCGGTACCACACACAACATTTGGAAGCTCACAGGACAATTTGGTGTCACCCTGGTGCCCCTTGGGACATAATTTACCTGTTGACTCGCCCTGCTGATCGGAGGATAGGATACTGCTGACACTTGCATCATTTCCCCAGTGTGAGCTTTGCCTCTTGGACAGTCAAAGCTGACCAGATTTATGAGGAGCTGAAGGCAGGAGCTCGCAGTGAAATTGCCAGGTGTCATTTCCTAGGGCAGCAGCTGTCCTCACCTGTGACAGATGCTAGCACCACTGTGGGAATCCTTTTTCCTCTGGGTCCCTCTGTGCTTCAGTCATGGGGGTGTTTGGAGTATCACCACTAATTGACCTCAGTCGTCTTAAAAGCGTATTTCTGTTACAGGGCATCTATCATTTGGGTTAATTGGGTTTTTTTGGTTTGGTTTTTTTTTGTGAGTTGGCTTTCGGATTTTGGGTTTTGTGCAGTTGTTTTGTCTGTGTGGTTTTTGTTTGTTTGCTGTGTTTTTTGTTTTACACTTTCATCGGGGGGGGGTTTTGTGAGAGTTTGTTTTTTTGATTGATGTTTTTGTGATCAGAATAATGTTCTTTTTTCCCTTGTGAAGGGGAAATGTTGGCAGCCATGGAGGTTTTGCTGCCTTGTTTTGAGCACTGCCATCTCTTGGGTAGTTTCATAAGGGCAGAGTTGTGCTGTGAGCTGCTGGGCAGCCCAGCTCTGGTGCAGGTCTTCTTCACCCAGAGTCTGAGCCTGGCTCCAGGCTTGTCTCTGCTGCAGGCACCCCTCAGCTCCTTCCTCATTCCTTCTTTCACTCTGGGGAGAAACTCTGTCTAGCCGCAGGTAGGAGTCAGAGGAATGACACGCAACAGTGCTCCTGATGTCCCTTAACTCTTTCCTTGGCTGTCAGTCATGCCTTTCATATCTGTGCCAGGTACCTGAAACTTTCCCTCCTCTTTTTTCTCAGGCTTTACCTTGAAGAACTCTGCCAAAGGTGTTTTTGTGCAAATGAAGCCTTGCCATGTCACTTGTGTGCACCTGAATACTGAAAAGACACCTTGGAATGAAATTTCTTAATTTGCTTTATGTCAAAACACAGATTGTTCATATTACCTTCTATGAGTCCAGTGGTTTTCAGAGTAAACAACAAAATTATCCAGCTGAACTTGAAACACAAGTGTGTTCCTGATATCCAGCAGACAGGATAATGATGGTGATGAGGGTAGTTGATGTAAATATGTGCTACACTGCTTAAATATCTACTGTTTTCCCTTCAGGAAAAGAATGGTGTGTATGCAGAAGGGTGTTTTTTACCTGTTCTCTGCTGCAGTGATATGCAAGCTGAACTGTTTGGCATTGAATGGCAGTGCTAAAATTATATTGTCTCTGTGTAACTATATATACAGGCCCACTCACATATATCATTTACTGGAGAATGTAATAGTGCATCACAGATACTGTCTTATTTTCTTGTTGTAAATCAGTTTTGTAAATGAGAAACATTTATTTTGAAAAGAGAATTCAAATATGACTTTGAGATTATTTTTAGAGGCGTGTTATGGTATTTTTATTGCACTTTGCTTGCTCTAGAGTTGACTATTTCTAGATAAATGAAGTGAGAGTTGATACTGATGCTTGAATGCAATATGCCTCTTTGAGGGGCTGACAGATGTAGGTGATTTCAAAGCAAATGCTTTCTCTAATTTTGTTTTAGTTGCCATTGAGTCCAGACCTACTGTAGTTGCCCTCTAATTTAGTTTAAATGTATGTATTTTCTTGGTCTAACTGTGTGTTTCTGGCGTGCCTGTCACCATGGTAACTGGACACCTCTGAGTTTAAATTCTTTGACATGAGATCACTTCAAGTCTTGCTTTTAAGAGGTCTGAGTTGCTGCACTTCAAAAGTAGGGAGGACTCTGATATTGTCTCTAACTTGAATCCCCACACAATGGGATTAAATCCAGTGCTTGTCTACACTTGTGTCTTTATTCTAATTTTATATGTAACAGCTTTATGAAACGCAAATAACTTGTTACATAATATGCAGTGCTGAACAGTGTGATTTATCTTTAAATATGCTTTTTAAAATAGACTATTCCACTCTATAAACAGAGCACATTTGTGTGTAATCTTGCTGCACTTTTCAGTGTGCTGTAGGTTATTTTCAACTGCACTGTATTGTTGTAAAAGTCTTTACCTTTCACTGCTGTGGAGAATCCTATGGACCTGATTCAGTTTTTTTTTTCTTTCCTAATCATGGCATTCAGGTTTAAGTGATATGCTCTGTAGAAACCCCACAGGTCATAAGATTGTCCTTTTCCTCATTTATTAATCCTTATTTGGGCTCTGGAGCTGTTTAATTTCTGAAACTTAACAGATCTGAGCCTGAACTTTCTTTAATTAAAGCCTTTTAAGTGTGAATTCTGCTTCTGATTTGGCCTCATTTCTGTTGTGATTGTCTGTAATCCTGCAGTTCTGGTGGTCTTCTGCATGACGAGTGTTTCGCATACATGTAGTGATTTAAAAAAAATACTACAATGCACAAGTGAATAGTTTCTCCTCAAGGAATGCCCTTTTTTTTTGTGCTCATGTTACCCTAAAGGAAGCCAAATGTACGAGTGCTTGAGTTTGGCTGTTGGAGCCCAGAAAGAAATTTCTGTTCCCTGTGCACAGGTGTGGAGGTGGATGAGAGATGGGGGAGTTCTGGGCAGTGAGGACAATGGAGGAAACCAAGAAGTTCAGTCAGAATTGCTCCTGAATGATCTCAGACCCAAAAATCAGATGGTTTTTATGGTCCTAACTGGTCCTACTGCCTGTGAAACATCTGGATTTCTAAAGGTGCATTTACGGCTCCTGTGGAAATTAAAGGTGTGTGTTTCAGTAGAATATTTTCAGACCTGCTTTCATCTGAGCTGGAAGAAGTCTGTTTGCTGCCTGGCTGCAAGTTGGTACACAAGCTGTGCAAAATAAGGTGGTGAATAACCGTCCCTGTGAAGTGAGAGCTAAGGTAGATACATGATGGCTATCCCTCCCCACTAGCTAAATCTCTTAATGCTACATTCTGAGAGTAGCAAAAACCTCCCTGAAAGCTCTGTGGAACACACCTGAACAAAGCCCTTCATGCAAGAAATGCCAGCAGGAATATGACAGTTTTTGGGTGAATAGCATTTTCTTGTGAAAACAAAAGGTAGCTGTGATACAGTTATGGGTGAGGCTTCTTGAGAGAGGGTCAAACATGTTTTGAGAGTGTGATGGATGAGAAGGGTCCCTGTTCTTCTGGGAGGGTGGGGAATGAGCTGTAGCCAGTGCACAGTCTGCATTCTCGGGAGGAGGTGTTGGTGGCTCCAGGCATGGGTCCCCATGCTGGCTTGTGAGGAAAGTTTTAGGTTAAAAAATGCGAGAGATAACTACTGACACCCCACTGCAGTTCTGTTATTGTACTTGGCTGTAGGAGCTCTTTAGGGAATTGTATTTTGTTGTCTTGGATGTGGAAGTTTAAAAACTATAACTTAGCAATAAGTACATGAAAGCTATTACCTTGATACACAGGGGAATATTTTCAGGGTAGTTGTAACTTCAATCTGTGTTTCAAGACTAAAGCATAAAACACATCTTCCTTGGGCTGGCAGCACATTGGGCTGAGTATAGAAAGTCTTCTGGTGGTTTTTATTTGCTGGATGGGATGATTTTTGTGTTTTGTATTTTTTGTTCTGTTGTTTTTTGTTCATCTTTAAAATTTTATATATCTTTTTCATTTAAGAGTTTCTGAACTGTTTTTTCCTTTGTTCTAATTTGCAGCATTACTTTACTGTTCTCTTTGGCCATGAGGGGCAGAAGCCACTGGAGCTGCGTTGTGAGGATGAGGTTGATGGAGATGAGTGGGTAGAAGCTATTCACCAAGCGAGGTATGAAGCTCGATTTGTGACCCTCTGATCCATTTTATTACAGATAAATGGATAATACTTTGAAAATCTAAACCGACCTTCCAAACAGAAATAAATGCTAACATGTATTAGTTGCGTGTTTTTTGCAATTCATGAGTATGTTATAGGAAAAAACCACTTTTAATGTTCAATGCTTACTTCATTGTCTTTTATCTTGTGTAACCAACTGTGCTGCGGTTGAAATTAGTTCTGGAAGAATACTATTTTATTGGAAACAATCCCTAGGAATAGTCCTCTGTTAGAGACAAGTGTGTCTTGTGAATGAGGAAATTAATGATACGACAGATGAATAAATGAGTATTTCCTTAAAAACACTTATAGAGAAATAAATGTAAGAAAGAGGAGGCCAAGCCATTAAGATGATGACAAAATAAAATTTGGACTTTGAAACTGAAATTCTGAACCACCTGAACCATAGTTTTGTGAAAAATGACATGGTAGAACCTTGCACCATGCAGTAGTCTGTGCCTGAGGAGAGGTCTGTGCGGCAAGTGGCCATGGTTTAGGTGTAATCTAAATGAAAGTTATCTCACTGAAGGGCTGAGGAATGGTGTGCGGAGGCAAAGCTGCTGCTGAAATGCACTTTCTGCAGCCTCCTCCCATCCACACTCACCTCAGCTAATCTGCAGTGCCATGGTAACGCACAAGGAGCCAGGCAGCTCCCGAATTGCTTAGGACATGAGCCATGTAAACAGAAGTGATTCTGCTTCAGAACTAAAATTGAACACGAGCAGCTCGTAGTTTTTAAATTAAAGCTTGTGAAGTGAGGCCCTGGGGCTGCAGGCCTTGTGCTGCTGATGCCTTGAGAGGCTGCCTGGAACAGAGGCTAGACAGAGTTACAGGAATAAGGGGCTATTTATTAAAAGCCTGCCAAGGATACCCCTTGGGCAGTACAAGAGCCCGGCTGTGGCTCCACCCGAGATGGACCCAAGATGGATGCAAGATGGACGACCAACCAGTCACGAGTTTTTACACTTTTATAAGTTTTGGTCCTTTTATATACTGGGGTTTGTTGTCCAATTACAGCTTCAGATTATGAAGTCCCATCCTCCCAGACTGCCCTCCTCAGTTTGCTGTTGTTCACACTTTTTTGTGCCTGAAGCTGCAACAGTGTCCTTGGTTCTAGGGCTGGAGAAGAATTGTTTTGTCTAACTACCCTGTGGGGAGAACTTGCTAACACTCCATATGAAGTTCAGAGTTACACACAAATGTGAAAGCTAAAACTTAAGGCATCACTGCCTGGGCTTCCAGCCTTGGGATCTGCATCCTCCTCTTGGTGCTGGTGCCTCCTGAGCGGGGCCCTGTCCTCTCCCAGGACCACCCTGTGGGTTGGGCTGCGGTTCAGCACTCTTATCCTGGTACCCTCTAGATGACCACATCATTCCATGCCTTGGGAGTCTTTGGGGCTTGGGCTTAGGATATCCCCCGTGTGTCACAACGACTGCCCTGTGCTGCTGCAGGGCTTATCCCTGGTCTGGGAGAGCTTTTGCTGTGGGGCACTTGAATCCTACTAGTACAGTGGCTAGACAAAATTGAGAGAATAATGTGAGTATTTATTAAAGGCCTTCAATAGCTACACCTTGGGCAGTGCAAAAGCCTCCCAGAGGCTACACCCAAGATGGATGATGGTCACAAGTTTTTCAGACAATTTTAAGTTTGGTCCATTTACATATCAGAGTTTAATTCTCCAATTACAACTTCAGGTAATGAAGTAATTTACCCCCAGTTTGCTCCTCCTCAGTTTACTTTTGTTTCTACTTTTCAGGGCCTGAAGCTGTAGGGTGTCCTTGAGTTTCAGGCCCAGAGGGATTGTTTTTTCTGACCAAAATGCGAAGACAGTAACTAACACTCTTTATGGATTTTGTACTGATGTATATGCACTAATGCAGTGCAGGATTTGAAAAATATAAAAGCTAAAATCCAAGGCATCCTACTGACAGTGAGTGAAGAAGGGAGCAGGGCTTTTTCCCCCAGGCTTGTGGCATTCAAGGACAGCAGCATCCTGGGGTTCCCTCTGCTGCATCAGTTTGATTTTGCCACAACCTCTCCCTGACAGGACAGGACAGGACAGCCAGGGGGGGTCAGGCTCTGCTCCCAGAGAACAGGGAGAGGAGGAGAGGGAACGGCCTCAGGCTGGGCCAGTTTGGCTCAGGTTGGACACCAACAGGAATTTCCCCACAGAAAGGGAGGTCAGGAATTGGCAGGGTCTGCCCAGGGAGGTTTGGTGTCCTCATCCCTGGAGGTGTCCAAGGAAAGTCTGGAGATGGCTCTCAGTGCTCTGGACTGGGGACAAGGTGAGAATCAGGCATAGCTGGGACTCGATGGGCTGGGAGGGATATTCCAACCTCAGTGATCTTGGGATTCTGGGATTCTTGTCCTTTACTAGGTGTAAAAGGCTTGTAAGCAAAAAGAGCTTAATAACATGAGGTAAATTTTTTGTCCTTGTGGTTCAGCCTGTAAATGTGTCACACATGAATTTTCAAGGTAGAACATGACATGAAATGAAGGCAATGATAAACAATAGGCAGCTGAAAATATTGAGAACTTGCAAAGAAGTTGGTTGTGACATTCAGGGTGGGGGTGGTTGACTTTTGACTCCACCAGGAAGTTGTAATTGCAAGCTTTACAGGACATCTGGATCTCTGAGGCCACTAAGATCAGTATTTTTATCTCCATCCCTTTTGCTATTTGACTGTTTCTGCTTTATTTGGGCCTGTCACCTGATGATACTAAGCTACAGACATCTTCGTGATGGACAGTCTCCTGGTCCTAGGCTATTTGAGGGATTTTCTTACTCACCTTTTCTGCATAGGCATCTAAATTTCTTGAGGAAGTTTCCCAGGGATACAGACATATCTTTCTCATGTTTTCTTGGACAAAATTCCAACAAGCAACCAAAAAATTGTAAAATCTAGTTGGTAAGCATGGAATGTCATTCCTTATTTTCAGTTACCTCCTTGCTCTGATGATTTTCTACTTCACTGGAAGCTGCTTTTGTTTGCTTTGCATTGTGTCGAGCAGAACAGCTTGGAGTTTCTAATTAGTTACTGAACCACTGGGTCTTTTGCTGAAGATATATGAAAAGAGGCTAAAGTAATAGAGTATTTTGTAAGACATTTCTTGCCAACTTAATTGAACAAAATAGCAAAGATTTTCTTTAGAGATTAGAATTTTTTGCCTTTGTCATGATTTAGACCTTTTCCCTTGAGTTTATCTGTATTTTTGACAAATGGGAGAAGTTTTGGCATCTTCTTAAGTGCCATTGTTGATTGGAGCCTAATCTAAGATTTTTGTTAGGAATTGATGAATGGTATTTTATGTAGCACTTTGAAGATATTTTTTTGTACTATCTCAGGTGTCTTAGTTACAAATTGTAGGAGGCATTGAGAAGATTGCCGCTACTCTTATATTGTAAACAGAACCGGGAACATCTTGTTCTGTGTGAATGTGCTGGTATTTGAGAAAGGGAAATATTTAATTGCCTTCCAGAGGGTCTTATCCTCCTGAGGAGCTGTGGTAATTCCTGTGTTAGCTGAGACAATGCAATTGAGGTAGCTGAGGCTTTTTGTTTTCTTAGATTGACATATAGAAAAACTAATTTTGCACTGCCTCTTTTTCTTTCTTTCTTTCTTTCTTTCTTTCTTTCTTTCTTTCTTTCTTTCTTTCTTTCTTTCTTTCTTTCTTTCTTTCTT
>VZUI01093196.1:0-13554 GCA_013401135.1 Cettia cetti | reverse complement strand
AAGATGATGATGGGCAGAGATAAGAAAAGTTACGAATCGAAAATGGGTGGCGAAGGGTGGAGACGGAGAGAATAAAAGGGTTAATCTTGGGGTGTCTCATCGGTACACGGCGGGATCCAAATCCTGGCTCTGTACCCCCGCACGGTCCTTTTTGCTTACACACTATCATTGGAACCAAAATGTAACATTTATTATTATACATTTAAACTGCTAAATTGCTACAATTAAAATAGATGCTACATTTAACTTTGTTTTGAGGTTTGTTTGGGTTTTTTTTATCAGCTAATTGGGCAGCTTGAGCATTTATAACAACAGCAACAAAAAAGACATGCAGGAGTCATATTTCAAAGGAAACAAATCTCAGTGCAAGGAAGTCTAGAATTTAAATCTACAAATGACTCCTGGTTAATCAAGCTAAATTTCAGAATATGCTGATCTGAACTTCCCATCACAAAAGTTCCTGGGATATGGCTACTACTGTCCTCTATCCCCTCACTGCCTCAGCTGGGTAAAGGACTGTGATAGTGTGACTGAGGATAGCTCATACAGAGAAAGCATGTCTGCACAGCTTAGTTCTGTCCTGCTGAGCCTAGCAAGGAGGCTCCTCAGACCTAGCAAGACCAGCCTGTGCTTTTCAGAAGGTTTTAGAAATTTTCCATGAACTCAGGATTTTGAATAGTAGTCTAAGAGTTATTAAAAAGCTATTTAATACAATGATGTTAAAATGTTAGCCAAGTGAATTCCTTGGAAGTAACTACACTGACATTATTACATATTGTTCAAGTCTGATGTTCAGAGTATTTTAAAAAAACTTCTGCAGAAGATTAATAAAACCAAAGGGTTTTACCCTAGCAGGTGTTCTTTTGTCTCAGCCAAGCTGTCATAAACAGAAACATATCCAACTTCCCTGATAAACAATGATCATTTGCCTTCCTTGTAATCAGAAATTCTAGTCCATGGCTTCCCACAGTGTTTTTTGATAATTTCCTTACTTTCCCCCCCCCCCCCAGACTTTCCCTTTTATTTTTTTTTTAATTTCATTTATGCTATTATGCCTGTATTATAAAAATTTTCCCTACTTTTGCTTTCTTGTCTCAAAAACAAGGTATGACATAGCTCCTCTAGGTATTGTGTACAAAGTGCATTTCAGAACAAAAATGTTCATCAGTTATTTCAATGAAATAACATGTTTTTCAAGAAATTCATGTTTTAAAGTACAGTCTTGCAAAAAGCATCACCCAGGCAGTGGCAGAAAAATACTGGTTCGAAAGACATTTTCCAGTGGTAAAATAACCAGAAAGATCCCTAGAGAGGTGGTTGAATTGAGCAAGCCAAATTGTTGCCCAATTGTCAGGAAAATGCTCTTAAAATCATAGAATGCTTTGGGTTGAAAGGGATCATCCAGTCCCACCCTCTGCCATGGGCAGAGACACCTCCCACCAGCCCAGGGTGCTCCAAACCCCATCCAACCTGGCCTTAAGCACTTTTAGGGATGGGACAACTTCTCTGGGCACCCTCTAGTAGAGCCTCACCACTCTCACAGGGAAGAATTTCTTCCTTCTCTTTAATCTAAACCTACCCTCTGTCAGTTTAAAAATATGAAGAGTAAACCTCCTCCTTGAACAATTATCAGAGCATTCATATTCCATGAAAAAAAAAAAATAAAAAACAAACCAAAAAAAACCCCAAAAAAAACCCAAAAAAACAAGCCAGCAAACCCTAACAAATGACAATGGTATTTGAGAAGCACAAGCTTTAGTAAAATCATGTTAATATTTTGATGATGAGTGCCTTTTTTGGCACCTTTGGAATTACTCTGTTACAGCTGACTGGCTCACTACAGATCAATGTATCAAAATGATGAGACTTGTGGGGATATAATGGAATCCTCATTAGCAAATCGGGCTTCTTCAGTAATAAAAGGCAAGATGTCAGTGCCAATGCACTTGTGTCAGCTCTCTGCACAGTATCACCACAGATGTTAACCAGGGTATCCTGATGGGGAGCCCACTTCCCTCCTGGAACTCCCAGCACCCTGCATGAGGTGCCTGACATCTCCACTGCTGAAATATGCTCCTCAGACACAGAAAGCCTGATAAATCTTTGGGCTGTTTATCTTTTGTTCCCTTGCTTCACACTTACGCAATAAAGGCTGTGATTAAGAGGATTAATGAATATGTCACCATTTATCACCTGAAGTTCAATCAGTAATAGGAAAGTTGGACCTTATTTGATTAATTATACAGAGGTGCAAAAATCCTTGCATTATTAATTCAGAACTTGCTGCAAAATGCTAGAACTCTGTGAGCCCCTAAACAGCAAGGTTCAAAGTCTTTAGGCTTACATACACTCAGAAGTACATGCTTGACTTTAACTGAATTTTATTGAATTAATTTTCTTAATTCACTGTCTTGACCACATTAGCACTAGATTAAGCATCCATCTACCAGCCCCAAAACATCCAGAAACAAGTCACCTGTCTTTAAAGGCCTCCTTCCATCTGCCTGCCACCTCTTAATAACTATTGCCAGACTGCTTCTATTAGAACATAATAATTTTTTTTTTGTATTTACAGAATTTGTGCATCATTCCCGTGCTGCCTTTAATTTTAGAAGTAATTCCACACAGCCCTCCCCTTCAAATGCCATTACCATGATTAGGTAAGCCACCTTTAACTGTTGCAGGCTCTCTGCAAACACCCACCCAACTGCAGAACTGCAGCAACACCTGGCAGCAGAGGGCTTGCAGGCTGCCCCCAGGGCCCTCACACCCTCCTGCCATGCTGAGAGACCCTGCAAACTCATTGAAATGGGAAAGCTGGGGTTTATACCCAACTCTAGGGCCTACCAGCACTGCATTTGTGTTTCACACATCAAAAGTTTGATTTTTAAACAGCTGCAGAAAAAAAAGGTATTGCTAAGTAAAATGAGGTAGTACCTTTTTTTAAAAAAAAAATTATATTAGTATTGCTAATCACACACTTGCTAAAATTAGCAAAGTCAGCAGTCAGGTTACTTGAAGGGGTCCATTGAGCCTTTGGATTTAACTGAACAATGAAGAAGCTGCAAGAAAGGAACCCCCACTGGCTGCATGTCCCCAGTGAGCCATGAACTAACCCTGCCTGACTGGGGAGGCCGCATGCAGGTCTCTCCTGAAAGGGAAAAAGTCAGGCAGTAACAAAGGGAGCCTGAACGGGAATTCCCAATCACACAAACTGAGGATGCACAGAAATAAGCAAACTAAAATTGTTTTCCTCTCAAAAACAAATCATTAGCTTACAAACTGAGAGTAAAAAAAAAAAAAAAAATAAAGACTGTGTGATAAGAAACGAGGGTTAATTAGTATGGTAATGTAATGAAAATCCACTTCCCATTCAGAAATATTGATTGTGTATAAAAGAGCTTATCTTATTTACAAAAATGACATCATAATCTGCTGACAGATACATTTTTTTCCCAAAATGCTGACCACTGTTGTGCATCCACAACTCCATATGCTAACTGCTACACAGTTCGTTGCTCTCTGAAGCAGAAAGCCACACTGGAGCTCTGTGCCTGCAGATCCCACAGTGCAAAGGGAGCCTGTATCCTCAGGACAGCTGCTGTGCACACTTCTGTACTAACACACAAACTGTACCACAAAAACAGATATGAGGATATGTTCTACAGCTTACAGTCTTCAACTGCTATTTTGACATACATAATCATACCACTGAAAGTATATTATGGGTTAAAGAAGAATAGTAAGAGCAAAAGCAGCAGCAAAAAAAATGACAAGCCCTTGACTTGGATCTTACATCTGGGGATGAAAACCCTTAGCATTGAATAGCCTGAAACTCAAAACCACGTAACAGGATTCATAGTTCTTGTCTTCTGATTATACTCCAAAGGAGAATGATAAAAGATTCTGCTCTCTTCTGATATTCTGAAAGTTAATAAAGATGTTCCTGTAATCTGTCAGTTTGACCTCTATACATGCAGTTTTGAAGTTTTGCCATTGTCAGAAGTAGTTGTTTTTCAATAGCTCAGTAAAATCAATATTAAAAAAGAGGTAAGGAGGATTAAAATGTTACTTTTATTTTGTGTTTACCAGTCTGGGATTAAAACTGATAGAAATAGGAGTAGTGCTGAGAATGCTCAATTCCCAATTATCTTTGAAGGTGGTAGAAAGAAATCAGAGTCTTCCAATTGACAGGACTTTGTACATGCAGTACTTTGATACGTAAGGCAAAATTAAAGGATTGTTAAATCCATTTTAGATTAAGCTGCTATCTGACAGGAAACTATGCAAGTGTACATTGAATATCGAATCAGGGGGGTTGGTGCTTTTTAGAGGTCAAGTAGTTTTATTTCCATGGACCTTACCTCCAAGTAAAAGCTGACTAAGGTTAAAGATTGCAGTCCTTAAGTACTGGATGTTCAGAGGTAAAAGTAACAGCTGTCACAGGCTGCTTGAAAGCTGGTTGTTGTACACTCAGGAAAGTACGAGAGTGAGGTGATTTGTTTAGGATGTTTTTGTAGTGTCTTCCAGACCTACGGAAAAAAATGCTCTCAACCCAGTTTTCTGGGTCACTATATTTAAAACTTGACATAGAAAGATATAGCAAATTACATACAAATCCAGACAAGGTGGTGAATAAGAGCAATCATCTTTTAGATGCACAACAATAAAACACACTGAAGTGTGAGAGTTTTCCCATTGTACTTAGAGAAATGTTTACTGTTTGAATAGAAAATAGTAAGCAACCTATTAGATTTTGCAGTTTCCATGTTAAAACTGGCTTTTGGCAGAACTGTTTTCTACAAGAGGCAGATGTAGACAGCTTTAGTTCAAGAGCCAATGGCTGTGGGTTTGCCTTTTGGGAGAAAGGAAGAGTTTTCCTGAGCATGCTTATTATTGTATTCTCAATATTATTTTTGGTTACCAGCTACTTACAGTCCTCAGTTTTGCTAACAAACTGCAAAGGCTGAAAGCAGTCCATTTTACCATATGTAAGTTCTTCCATATTGTTTGCCAAAATGGCATTATAATTCTAATAGCATTAAGCAAAAAATCATTTTTTATCTATGTATATCTAAAACCCCATTTTCCTTATAGAAATAGAAACAATATGCATTTTTATAACTCAAGGGCTTTTCTCCTTTACAGCTTTTAACTTAATTTTTTTAAAATGCTGTCTTAAGGAGAATTCACCTTGAATAGATGTGCATTTTCTGCCCTGGAAATCTTTGTACTAACTTGCAAACTTGTTTTTTGTGCAACACTGTGTGTCCTGCACACCTCTGCTGCTCTGTATCAACACATCACAACACTGATGCACTTAAATATATGTACTGTTTGTTACTGTCCCCTGTTTGTAGTCCCAGAAGCCAGCACTGTCACATCACAATACAGGCAAAACAGAAACACACACTGGCAAGAATTAGGCCAGAGGCTGAAGTGTCAAATTTATCTATCAGCACATCTCAAGTCAGTATTATTAGATCAAATGACAGAGAAAAAGGTATATTTGTGTACCGAGAGAAGGGATGAAGAGCACAAAGTTCACTTCATCATCGCCTCCACTTCTATTAAATCTCTCTGCCTCTGCTTGGTATAGCTGACCTTTAAACACCGCAGTGGGAGATTTGCATCTGTGCCAAAAGAAAAGATAATCAGAGGATTCTTCTGTGCTCCCATCAAATTCCTTTTTTAATCTCAAGTTCAGCCAGCCTATCACTCCTCCACTCAGAAAGCATTACATCTCCATGATGGATCAGCTCAGGAGAACAGTCTGTCAGCTTCCCCAAACAAGAAATTGCCAGTTACAGAGGGCCTCCTTTTATCCTCCTGTGGCTCTGACATTTCAGTCTTCTTGTTACCTATTTACTGTTCACTGTTGCATACTTGTTATCCCAACAGCAGAATTTGCTTTTGTCTTTGGTAGAAGTGAACCAGAGGCCAGAACACTCTAGTCACTAAAAACAAGCATGTCTTACAAGGGACTAGAAAGAACACCTGGGTCCCTTAAAGCTTTTCATTATTATTTTGCCTTAATTTTCATAAGTTAAAATAGTATTTATATACACAGATAATTTTGAAATGTCCTAGAAGACTCTGAAAATGTTTCCATACAATCAAATATTTCAGCTAGATTTGCAATTTAATTGCAACATTTAAAATGAAAAGGTATTTCAAAGCAAAACCTGAATGTGTCAAATCTGAAAGTACTTAATCTTCATATTTTTAAATATTTTTTTCAAAACTGCTGCATTTTCATATGGAATTCCCATTAATAACAAGCATTTTCTAAAAAATCCAAATCTTTGAAAAAAATTTTTTAGTCAAGGATCACAAACAAAGACTTAGACTACAGAGAAAATCTTAAACCAAATCTTTTTTCATCCTGCAATATATTCTAGGGTTTTTTCAATGTTACATAATCAATATTCAGACTTAGAAGTATTTGATGCAATATATGAGGAATACAAGGCACTGTAGACTAAAATAACCTCCATCAGAAGGATGTTTAACATGACCCTTGGTGCTCATCAAAATACTTCAGCAGCTGAGTGTTCATTTCATATGTGGGAAGTGTGCAATATCACAGCCAAAGTGGGCAGTTTAATGTGGTTTTGGGGTTTTTTATGGCGTAACTGGGGCTATTCGGCTTCCTCCACATACCTGAACATACACTATTCACATTTAAACTGAGACACGCTGATGTGTGCAACTGTTGTGCAGCTATGGCAGTGGGAAGGTGTTAACCATGGTATCTCAAATCCTTTGCCACTGTCTGAGCTCTTCCAATACCAGTGCTGCCACAACGCCCCAGCTGATGCTCCTGAAAGTGTGACTGACACCTCAAGCCTGAGGACCTCTTAACAGCAGGTAGAACCTCCAGGCTAAAAGCACAGAGTAGTTAAAAAACTCAGCAGAGAGAAAAACTAAGAACACAAGAAAGAAGATATTCAGTTGCTACTGCATCTGGAAATATTATCACCCCAGAGCTGGTATGGTGTTCAGTCTTTCCATCTCACTGATGTTTTGTACCTCACTGAATTTATATACGTGCTTCTGAATTGTATTACTTTGTTGTGTCTTAATGCAATTTTTGAATTGTAATCTCCAAATGTTAATTCAGAAGGAAGATTTGTAAGAGATCTCAGTGCTCAAGCCAACTGGCAAAGGTCACTGGCCTGAGAGGATAGTGTTAGTTTCTTAAATTACAGTGTGAGCAGTGAGTCAGTGTAGCAGCAATTTGGCTTAGCTCAATTAACATTTCCTATTCAAATAGGAGAAAAAAGTATCTTCTTTCTCAAGACTTGTTGTTTCTATTAGAGAATTCTTCAGATTAAAATGGAAACCACAGAAAATCTCTCTTTATATTTTAAGCAATACTTCTAATTTCCATACCAAATTCACTGTTGGATTAACCTTTGTGAGATGAACTTTTGTTTTTATAATATCCAACTCAGTCTACTGTGTTTATATACAAAACATTTCATAACCTACTGTTCAAGCATCCTTGATCTTTCAAAAACAGATTTAAAAACTGCCCTCAAATAAAGGATATGCCTGATAAAAACTGCTATACAAAGCAAAAGAAAATGCAACATAATGCATGTCTCAAAACAGACCAACAGTCAGCTCTCAAGGTACAAATCACCTGACTTCTGTTGTCTAAAAGTTAGGTGCTCACACTAAACTAATCATTTAGTCAAAGAAGAAACAGGCACTTTATGAAATCAAGAGAAATCTTCAGAAAATCTTTATCTTGGGTTAAGAGTCAATAGTGTAAATAAAGTTTTAAATTGCAAAAATACCAATAGAATAAAGTCTCAGAATATCTGCTTGAATTTGTGAACTTTGAAAGAAGACAAAACAAGCAAAACACCAAGAGGAGTGATACTGGTGGGTGGGCCATACAGGCCTGTATTATTGTACAGGTTTTAAACTGAGCACATAAGGAAACATTTAACTGGAAATAACATAAATATCAATGGCTTGTTTTACTTAAAAATGGACTTACAGCCTGGCCCTGTAACATCAAAATCATTTTATTACTATCTCCACTGGACTTGCTGACTGCAATAATAAAATCCATTCTTATGTGACTGGAGATCTGGCTACACAAATACACAGCTCTTCGTGGTCCAGATTCAGAAACTTACTTCATACACTTCTGCAATCAAGTGAAATATTGTGACAGGAAAATTAAACACTGATGGTTTAATCAATATGGCAACAACAGCATATTTATAACTGAGCCATAGGACAACATTAACAAAGGATATAAGAGAGTAGGCAATACCACTGTGCTGATTCAAATTATTGCTCACCGATTATTTTGAGAATGCAGTATCATCTCTTTTGACATGTTGTTCTGCCTTTACTTTCAAATTACTACTATCAAATTTAACTTTGGTGTGACACTAACATCATCAGCCCAGCTCAACAACTGCTCTGAAGCCTGACAAGTGCATGGAACGTGTTCAGCTGGAACACTGTCTGACAGGATAGAGCTGAGACAACGCTTTTTGTAAGAGGAAACTCACTGAAGTTGAACTCATGACTGGATTCAGGAAAACATACATTTTTTTAAAACACTTCTTCCTTAATTTGGAGAGAATTAAACTTCAGCATTCATTACACAGGTGATTTCACAGCATATATCTTGAAGTACAACAGGTTAGCTTTATAAAATGAAAAGGAAATCATCATAAATCTTCCTTATGCCATAAATAACTTTTAGAAGAGCTATGTTAAAATAAGCAGGAATGGACATCCCTGTTTTCATCCATGAAAGCAATGGAAGAATGAAAGATCTGGAGTACTGGTTGTACTGTGTATGAGATCCAGCCATGTGGACGCCAGACTCCTCCAAGAATTAGGGTGGCTGAGTAACCAGTAAAATCCTGGGTGATTCAGATTAGCTTCACTTGTTTCAGCCTCAGGAACAAATTAGCAAGAAATTGGGAGAAAGCTGTGAGCCAGGAATTTCCTTGTAGTCACTGTGTCTGCATTAGTTTTTATAAATTTTGTTTACATATATTTTAACAAGTCATTTGGAGCAGTAAATAAAATAACAAATGAATATTTGCAAAAGGTGCTAGATGACTAAAAGGTACAGAGATGAAACTCAGTCCAGAGAGATTAAAAGTGAGTCATTTTGCAAGAAAATAACCAACGCTTTCTGTGATTCTATGAAATATCTTGACTGTATTGATTCGCATACACAGTTCTGCCCTCCCACCTCATGGGCTGCAAGGTAGTGGAAAAGGTACAGGGAAAGAAGCAAGCTGATCCTGTTGTGGCTTCCAAATAAGGAAATTTTTAAAAGACCAGAAATACTTTTAAAGCAATAAAAGAAAAAGAAAGAATAAGTGTCATGGAGAAGGAAAATAGGGACTGTTATTAATTTTCTCTTCTGATACTGGAGTTCAGAGAAGCAAAAGAAAAGGTCATATGTGGAGTTTCACAGACACTTCTCTCCACAACACAAAATCAGGGTGTGAAAGTCTTTACCAGAGGATGGAGATGTCAAAAGTTTACAGCTGGCTCAGACCCACACCTGGAGTGCTTTACAGTCAGTATTGGCTGTGTATGTTTATGTGTATGTGTATGTTTAAGTACATAGGCTTCTGAAAACCACAGCTAGTCAGATCCAAGTCTATCTATACCATTTTCCTTGAGAAATTAAAGCAAGAGTGCAGTGCTTCACTACATCTATTTAAAAATACATATATTCTCAGCTTAACATGGTTTAGGCCACTAAAACCCAAACAGTTGGAACTGCTATAGTAACTGCTCTAATATATTTAAAAGCTAATACATTTACATAAATTTATTTAGGATTAAACATTCCCAAAGACAGCTGCCATATATCTCTCTCTTACATGATGCTGTTGGAAAGAATTGATTTTTTTTCTTTAAAATGAAATAAATCTGTTTATCTTCATGAAGCCCCTTTGTGGTCACTTGCTTAGCTGCTAATGTTTTTTCATTTTTGTTCTGTTTTACCTCAGATAGGCTCACAGTTAATGGATGCAGTACAACTACCACCTAATTAATTTGCTGGAGAGTTTAGCAGCTGATAAGTACAGTTTATCAAAAAGCCATCAATTAAGCTCTTATTTAGAGATCTGGTAGTGGCATTAAACCAATATAAGCAACTTTTAAATAAGATACTTAATTCTACTAGATATCCAGAAGATAACATAAAGAAAAACTGAAATTAATTTTCAATAGCAGCCCATGATATAACCCCCAGTAAAATGACATTTGGAACTAATTCAACAATAGGAGCTGACACTGCATACAGCCTCTCTTTAGAAGTAAATTTACTTCACTGTAGGCAGCACATTGAGTCACAGCATAAATATAAATATGTACACACACACTAAGTATTCACACATAGAGCAAGATCAGTCTGTGGATTTTCCAGGCAGTGAATCTGTGCAGCCATCAGTCTCTCTAATCACATACCCACACTCATGGCCATCTACTTCTTGCATAAGGACATATGGGACACCAATTCAAACCCATGAAAGGAAACAAATACTGGAATTTAGGCTTATGTCTTCTAAAATGAATAATGATTTGTGTATTTCAGCAGGACTCAGAAATTCAATCAAGTTATTTGATATTCAGTGATCACCTGTTCTTTCTAAAAATGAAGTCACTTCAGGATGGTTTAGCTTCAGTATTAAAAATCAGAAAAGCTTGCAACTTTGAGTTTGGGCTTCAGCTGTCACTTGATTTTGCATCATGGTCAAATACAAGATACTATTGTAAACCAAACAATAACAGTTATTCTTATTTTGTAATCACATGACCATGAAGAGAAATGTAAATCCAATACCTTACTTTTACTTCAGCTCTTTACTTATTTTTCTTTCATTATCTCTAGATCACACAAGATTAATTATTAATTCTGAGCCAAATAGTCTTTCTAAGTAAATTTTCAGCTGCAGAGTGAATTCATTGATTTTTTCCCCCTTTTTGCATGACTGCACACAAAAGCACCAGAAGCTAAAAAAACCCACAAAAATTACTAATGTATTCCTTCCAGGCATTTGAGAAAATATGGCTGTGAATTTTTGACTTTAGTATTCCAGCAGTGTTCCAAGCTCCAGTTCAAATGAGTTTAGGTCAGTGCATATTTAGTCACGTTTGCAGGATTGATTGTCCAACAAATGAAAATCTCCCCGCAGCTGTATTTGCAAATCTCTTAGCACTGAAGACACATCATTTATAAGCAATAAGAAAGTACATCATTTAGAAATGAATTCTGAGTCTCCAATGTATGCAGGGGATTCACTTAGCATGCAGGCAGGAGCTGGGCGTGGTGATTCCTGTGGGTCCTTTCCAACTCGGAATATTCAATGATTCTGCCAGTGGGCTCGTGGCTCCAAGCTGTGTGTGCAGAGCCCCATTTCCCCTTCAGCAGAGCACTGCACAGGTCACAGACTTTCCAAGGGAGAAAACTGGCAAACAGCTGGCACTAACATGATGTCTCCTGTACTCTGGGCAGCAGAACCCTAAACTCTGAGAGCTAACACTCCCAGAAACACATATTTAGTCAAGTTCCTATTGAAAACCTTGATGGAAAGGCTTACACTGATTTCTCAAATTACAGTTCCACACCATCTCATTTCTATGCAATGGAAAAGCTATACAAGCACAAAGCCCGCTGTCTTACTACATACCATTATAGCAAAATGGACTACATTTACTATTACCCAAGGCCACTTATTTATTCTTTCCTGAAATGTCAGCCTTAAACATTTTCTGATATCTGCCAGCAAAGGGATTGTTCAGTGGCAAGTCACTTACTTCATATATTCCAGAAAAAGTGCAATTCCATCAAACATACCTCCACAAGCCTGCTGGTATGTTCTCGAAATATAGCAGCATATTCCTTTATTTCTTTCTCTCTTCCATTCTTAGCTGCTTCAATGAGAACTAGCAGAGGAACAGTGGTGTCTAAGAAGGAGTCTGAGATGTGATCTATAATGGCTTTCCGGAGCTGCAAAAGAAAGCAGAACATCAGTACTGCTAACTGGGGTATTCATTAAAGTCTGCTGTAATTATTGTCCAGTCCTGTTTGTAACATAAACACGTTCACACTGTATTCCTGCATTGTTTGCACCACAGGTCTGAAACCTATGGCAGCTACAATCTATGTATTACATAGAAGACTGTATTTAATTGTAAGGACACCTTTAACAGGCCACTAGGTAAATATGGCTGTTTGTAAGTGTTCGTACAGATAAATAAAACACTACAACATGTAATGTTTCTCTTGAAATCAAGGGAGCCAAACAAATATTCCCCTTCCTTGATGAATAGGCTACTTAAGTGATCCCACACAAGAAAAATTAGTTAGCCCAAACCTCATATCTCCTGGGTATTCTCCCTTGTAATTCAGATGCCAAGGGAGAAGCCTATTTAATTTTACAATGAAAATATTAATTTAATCATGTTTGTACTCACAAAATAGCTACATCCCATGATTTCATAATTGCAAAGTTACCCAAGTATTTTCTTTCTGGGAAACCCACTGACACAGCCTGGCTTGCAGAATGGCAGCCTTCATGGTAATTATGTCAGTGAGATTACTCATTGTGCCACCTAATAACATATTAATAGAGCAAGAAGATCTATATGAGGCCAGAGTTCAATTTTCTCTGCTTAAATTAATTGTTCTTGAACTTCTAACTTAAATTATTAAAGAAGTGTAACATTCTGCTATAAATTACCTGTCTTAAATTAGGCTTCACAGAAGCTTGTAACCAATCACTGAGACATTACTTTACTTAAGAGGTTATTTTGCATGTTACCTACCCATGAGAGCTGTTCATTTAGATCATGCAGCACTATAACAAACACACCAACTGGAACAAGACACGAAATGCAACTTAGTTATCAAATGCACTGAATTTCCTACTCCCAATCCAGTATTTTTACAGTATATAGAAAAGATATTGATTGGAACAGAAAAGGACGCTAAATGTTTTTAAGCTCATCACGCTGTTGCCAAAGTACTGTTTTCACTGGGAGTTTTGCTCCAATGTGTCTGTGTGAAAACTCAGTCAAAGTAAAGACTCCTACCATGAGAAAAATAGAAAAAAACACAATCTTTTTGATGCTGCTGTGTTTGTAAGTAGGGCAGTGACTATGCACAGCAGAAAGAATAGTGGAGATTATTATCAGAAAAGATCTCGGCATGAATTCCACCACTAGGTTTTGGATAGCCTCACCACCCAAAGTCAGCTCTCCTCGACTTACCAGAGGGACAGACAAACCTTCCAAACAAACACAAGCAATTTATGTTTGGAATGGTTTCTTAGTTTCCTAACCTACTGTAGCCTATCACATTAGGATATACTGTCTGGATATACTGTACGTTCTGCAAAGTAATTTACAAACATCCAGGCTGTGGGATTCCAATACAAAATTGGATTTCTTACATTCTCAGCTTTATTCAGGCTGGAATAAAAAATAAAATAAAATAAAATAAAATAAAATAAAATAAAATAAAATAAAATAAAATAAAATAAAATAAAATAA
>VZUI01093192.1:0-36686 GCA_013401135.1 Cettia cetti | reverse complement strand
TTCTCCTTCTCCTTCTCCTTCTCCTTCTCCTTCTCCTTCTCCTTCTCCTTCTCCTTCTCCTTCTCCTTCTCCTCCATCTTCCGCTGTAACCGTGGCACAAAGATATTGGTAGAATGGATTTGAAGTAGAAATTGCATGTCTAGGTAGTAATTCTTAGTACAAAACTGTAAATATAGTACATTTTAAGAGATAATTGAATCAGAAACCTATAAAACAACCTTGTAACCTCCATCCGGGGTTCTTCCCAGCTCTGTTTTTCTGCGTGCTCAACCTGGCTTTAGGCAGCTCACAAACTTTGAGATAAGAAACTGAATAAACATCAGCAAAGACAGAAGCTACCAGTTCTGCTCTTACTTTCAAACCCTAGTAGAAGACTTGGTAAAAAAAAAAAAAAAAAAAAAAAAAAATCCCTAAGAAAAAAAAAAAAAAAAAAAAAAAAAAAAAAATCCCTAAGTAAATAGTTCCCAAGAAGAAAAACTCCTGCACTTGGGGATAGAAAAAGGGAGCTTTTTCCTTACACTTCTTCAGCTTCTTCAGCTTCTTGAGTTGCAGTTCAGAGACTTTCCCCAGGCAACCCTCTTGGGAGCCTGGAGAAAAACAAAAGAGAGCTCTGTGTGTCCATTTCCTGTTTTAAAGGGACCCTACACCCCCTCCTTTCTCTGAACATGGGGTAAAACACACAAATTCTGTTTCCTGGGTTGTCGAGTCTTAAGGTGACAGTAAAGCAGACTGTGTGGATTAATGGAGTAATATGGAATGCCTAGGTATAAGTTTGTTGGGTTTACAATTGGCCCCATTCATTAATCCAGCCTGTCCAGATCCCTTGCACAGCTTTCTAGCATATCGATACTCCCACCCAAGTCAGTGTGATCTTTGTGTTTACTGAGAGTGTACTTGTTGCTCTTGTCCAGATCATCGATAAAGGTGTGAAAAAGGACTGGCACCAATACTGGGGCTTGGGGAACCCAACTAGTTACTGATTGCCAACTGGATTTAGCACCATTCACCACCACTGTAGCCCCATCCAGTTTTTAACCCAGAAAAGAGGACGCCTGTCCACACCATGGCTATCAGTTCCTCCAGTTTTCCATTGTTTTTCCAGTTCTTGCATTAATAATCTGTCAAACTGTAATAGATACAGTGCAGTAAGGATATATCAGACTTTCGTACCTATACATTTTTTCATTACAATTAATTTTTTATGTTCTATAAAACTGTTAATTTTTGTGTTGCACAGCAAATATTTCAGCAGAAAAGAGTGGACAGAAATAAAGGACCTCTGCTAAAGGGTCATCAAACTAACGTGTATTTTGTGGCATCAATTTACAGAATCACAGAATCACTAGGTTGGAAGAGAGCTCCAAGATAATTGAGTCCAACCCAGCCCTAACACGTCGACTAAACCACGGCACCAAGTGCGATATACAATCTTTTTTTTAAACACATGCAGGGATGGTGACTCCACCACCTCCCTGGGCAGACCATTCCAGTACTTTATCACCCTGTCTTTAAAAATCTTTTTCCTAATATCCAACCTATATTTCTCTTGTTGCAGCTTACGACTGTGACCTCTTTTATTTTAAAGAAAAACGGTTTAGATTTATCTTCACTTCATAAAAAATTCAACAGTAGAAGATGAATAAAAGATTTCTAGCAGTCATTATGAAACAAAATACCTGATAAGTAAGGTGAGTAATGCATATTGAACCCAACGAAAAAGCTAAAAAATTCCTGTTTTGGTGTAATCAATACCTTGGCCCATCCAGATTTGATTTTTGCACTATATCTATATATATATCTCACTATAATATCATCAGACTCTTCAGATTTCCATTTATATAAATTAAAATTTGCTTTCTGAAGATATGAACTCCTACTGACTTCAATGTATCTAAAACTGCTTCTTTGAGGATCTGAGGCAAAGCATAAAACTAACTGTATCTTGGCATAGGGTGGTGAGGCACAGTTCTTACAGATAATTGTTTCTCTGTATAGCTAAATAGAAATAAAATTTAGAATGGTATTTTGTAGGCTAAAAAAACCTGTTTAGATTGCCTCTGTAAAACATGGAAAATTATTTACATTTTTTGCCTGTAGTCCATACATTTGATGTATCATATGATTTCTAGAAAGCCAAGGTATTGGTGATAGTAGATCAATAACTTAATGTTAGCATAAAGGAACCCAGTTAAGCCTGGATTCATCCTGCCTCTTTCAGTCATCAGAGCATCTAACTCACAGTTTTTCTATAGTCATAAGAGATATTACGAATCATCAGATGTTTCTGAAAAGTCATTAAAATCTTAAGCTACTCCAATTATAAGCGGGTAGACTTGCCTTTTGAAGATCTTGTCCCTCTTTCCCCCTCCCCTGTTCCCCTTTCCTTCTAATTGATTAGGAAAATACCTAAGAATGGGCTGATATCTTAACTCAGCATCTAAAATCAGGAAAAATAACTACTGTATGTTTATCTGTGGTTAAAGAAGTAAATGGAGACTGGGCACCATGGCCAGGAGTCCTCCTTTTTCTGCTGCAGTTTGTACAATGAGCGGTTCTTAGATACTTCTAAGCACAAACCACAGCATTCCCATGTCAAGGGACACACACATAAAGGCATACATATAAAAGACATGCCAACTGTCTTCCATGACAGCCATCATAAGGGCTGTTTTTGTTAGTCACCCCAGGTAGCCATTTACTTTGTCTTGGCTGAAGTGAAATCACGCCAGTGCTTTTCGTCTTCACAATTAATTTTTATGTGTGTGTGACCAACTGATGATTCTGACATTAGAGCCTTTGCCAACTCAAATGCAGGGGATAATCCTCCTCCCTAATTGGAACTGTTCCATGTGACTGGCAGAGTAAGAAACTGTTGTTGCTGCAAAATCACCTGCTGGCTGAAGAGGCATTTCAGGCAGCCATAGGGAGCTGGGATTTAGCCTGTTTCACTTACTAAATCTTTACTCCGGCAGTAAATGATTATCTTGTCATGAACTCAACATAGAGAGTATACTGAAGACCTGCAGAAGGAAATTTTGTCGGTTTCAGACTTTTAGCTCTCAGATCGGATGGTGCAGAAAGAATATATTTTAATGTAAAAGAAAAAGAATCCCTTTCTACATTAACTTTAGCAAAATTATTAGGTAGTAGGTCAGTTACTAGGTTGTTCCTGTTATGCAGTCAAGTTTATGGGATGTATTGTAGAGAGTTTACACTAAGCCTAACTGAAATAAAAAGGGTAGAAAAACTACTTCATTTTGATCAAAAATAACCAAAAACTGGAAATAAACAATGCCCCATTAAGTTTAACTACGAAGAAATAAAGATATTTAAATATGTTTACACACATGACCAAGGAGAATCAGACATAAAACTGTTAAAAATTGAACTCAACATGCATCAAAACCATTTTCTCATCTTTAGAAGACATGCGTGTAAAAAACCTGCATGCATGTGTAGCAGAGAATTTCAAGAATTAAGAGGATACTTGTGCTGAGGAAAAGATCTGCATAATGGTCTCATTAATAACAATCTCGCTGGTTAAAACTCTCCTTTCCTATCCTGTCTAGCCTTGACCTGCATATATTATGCAGGTTTTAAACAGCTGCTTTAGCTCTTTTGCTGAATAGATCAGCCTGCAGCACAGCTAAAGCACAGGACCTTCAGATGCTTTTTTAGAACAGCATCAGTATGTCAGACAGACTGCCAGTGCAAACAACAACACACACTAATAGAACTTTTTTCTATTTCAGTGAGAATTTTGTTTTTGCTGTTTCCATAGCTGAAGGAAACCTGATCTGCAAAGCAACTTTCTAAACAGAATAAACAGAAAATAAGGCAAGATGAAGATTTTCAGTTGTAGTGATAAAATGTAATGGCTTTGATTACCATTTCCTACCTGAAGCTATGTGTTCTTGGCTTACTGTAATATTTAAAGAACTTTCTTTTCATCACCCCTTAGGAAATATTTCTAAAGTTTCATAAATGTTATCTTAGAATTTTTATGATCCATTTTAGTTATAATCCATATATGGAGGTAACACCCTGGAAGTGTTGGAGACTAAATAAGATTCCTACACCTATTTGGCAACAATTCTAAAGAGAAATATCAGTATTTGATAACACTTGTGTGTTTTTTGTTTATTGTAGACTACCCTGGGTTTTACTCTCAGAAAGGCCTTTTGAAAGTAAACTTTCCTCAAGAATTCAATAATCTTTATCCTACTGCACCATATTAGACTAAATTATATTGGCTACCAATGTGACCCAGTGTCTTGAGTTTATCTTATACTCTAGTACATCCAGTCTTAAATAAAGATCTTATTACCTGAAAAAGTGTGGAATGGAAAAGACTTCCCCTACTCCAAAAAAATTCACAACTATATAGGATATTGATACAAGATTTGCCCATGGTTTAACATCTGGTAGAATTAGAATGTAAAACTGGATGATGGACATACCAAAAGTTTTATTTTCTGTTATAAATATAGTCCAGGTTTCTGCCAGAAACTATGGCTAGAAATTGACCATTTCATTCCCAAAGAAAAGATCAGTGCTGGCTTACAATTCTCACATACTCACCTTGACCTGCTACTGATTGTTCCCTTATGAACCTGAACTTCTGTCAAATTCCAGTTTACTGGAACCAAAAACAGAAGGGAGTCATCTGAGTGCAGTACAACTTGTACTATACAGAACTGCCATGATTTTACTATCCATATTTTTCTAAAGTCAGGTGTTCACCAAACCATGAATCAGCTGTCACAGCCCAGCTTCATGGAGATCTAGTTCTGTTCTGGTAGTGGTTTACCTCTCTGCTACATTACCATGGAATCATATGCAGTCTAAGTAGCTGGGTCAGCAGAGTGTGTAAGGTAGCCATATAGTTTCCAGTTCTAAAGCTCACTGGTTCAGGTTCAAGACATAGTTTCTGATGTGTATGCCATGCATCCCATGAATAAGCAGAGATGCTATGCATAGTTTCTTCCTGTTTTTCAGTCAATGGACATAAAAGATCCTTGAACTATAGAAGTTTGTCAACAACCAAGACAAAACCTCCTAAAATGCACAGATCCAGACAAAAGGAATTCAACACTGGAGCTGAAAATTATTTCCGCTGGACCAGATGTGTTTATTTCTTCTTTATGCTAATAATTATGATAGAGCATCACTTTGAATACAGATGCTTTTTTACAACTTACAAATCCTGAGTGGCTAGCTTCAGCTGTTGTGCTGGTTTGCATTCCTAGTTAAAAACTATTTCAGATATTCCACAAGCATCCTTCCTATGTGATAATATTTGTTTTCTGAAAGCATGGAGAAAGTATTTGCTGTTAAACTGACTTATCCTTCACAGTGTTGGCAGATTCTGCAAATTATTTAAAAAATCATCAAAGCTATGGGAGTTTTTTTCATGTTTGAAAGCTGCAGAAGCAAAGACAAGGCTTTTCTTCAAAAACAAGAACAAAACAAGGTATCTGGTACATCTGACACTCAGAAAGGTATATTCCTTTACTGGTGTTTTCATATTTTCTTTAAAGGAACATTTTATGTTTAACAGACCTATTTTCCTGAATTGCTTTCATTTGGTGTTAAGTGTGCTGTTTCCCAGTGTCTCAGGATGTTGCCCTGGTTTCTCTCGAGTTCAAAGACATAGTTTGTGTTGCTCTTTCTGTACACAGCCATTTGCTGTAAAAACTAAGCTATGGGAAAAGAACAAACAAAGCAATCCCTACTAAAATATTTGGTGGTATGGTCTATCAATCACTTTGGCAGGAAAATATCTTAAAAACATACATTTTTAATCTTTTTTTTGAAGGGATAGCAGACTGAATTCCAGCTTGGGACATGGCAATGTGAGTAGGAAGTGACTCAACTAATGTCAATCAACTAAAAGAAAATCTACATTAGTGTAAAATTTAGCAAATCCACTGTATTTCTTTGAATTTTTATTGAGATTTTTCTGGAATACATTGGAGACAGTTTGCTTTAGTCAAAGCTAAGTAGGCCTGAATTGTGAAAGTGCTTAAGGACTGAAGTATGGCATAATTTACTCTTTAAAAATATCAGTCTTTTTCCATGTTGACCTCAAGGCTGAAATATTATCACAGAGAATTTACTGATTCCTGCTTCTATTAATATTTAGAATACACAGAACATACAATAGAGACTAGTTAGTTATCTCTGAAAATAACTGACACTTTATAAACTCAGAGATCTCAATTAATTTAAAAAGTATATTGGAAAGTATTCTTGTTTTGGGTATGCTGGATAAATAGAATATAAGCACAGTTAGTAAACCAAAGAGTACCAGATGAGTAACCATAAAATGGAAGGATTCTCAAAGAAAAATCGTTAAAATTAAAAGCTCATGGAATATATCTTTAATAAAAACTAGTCTATCTGAGTCTTCAGGCTGCCTTTTAAACACAGTTTTATACAACATTGGATTGCATGAGTGGCCCACAGTGGATAATAACAAAAGTCCTTACTGCCCGATCTCATGCCTCAGCCAGCCAGTACTGGGTCAAGAGATTAATGCTTCATAGTGTGGTAAAAACTGAAAGAGGCTGTCTCAACTCTGCATCTTTTCCTGTTTTTTCTGTCTTCTTACTCCCAAACACACATGTACCAAAATGCATAGTCACAGAACTGCACAATAACATATAACAGAGTAATTAATCAAGTTTGATTTAGTCCAGATCAGTGTCCTGTAAATAAATATGACTAATTTAGCTGTAATTAATAGAAATATTTTACTTTCTGTAATATTAAACATGTTTTAAAAAATTTGGGGGGTTTGGAAGATTCTAATTTCTTATAATATTAATATATACTTATGCAAAATTGAATACTCAATCTCCATTCATTTTTTTTCTGTGACACATGGTCTTACCACGATTTCTGCTTGTGGAAATGTAATTGTCTTAAGAGCTTAACTATTCTATTTTAGTATATTTTATATTTAATTGATTTTCCAAGGAAAGTAAGAAGTGGACATAGAAGAGTATCCATTGAATACTGACTCTGCTTATGAGATTGGAGAAAATACACATTTTAATAAAGCCTCTGTCAAGTAATTGGAATTGGAAGGGACTTAAAAATCATATAGTTCCAACCTACTTGTCATGGGTAGGGCTACTTTCCACTAGACCAGGTTGCTCAAAGTCCCATCCAGCCTGGCCTTGAACATTTCCATTGATGGGATGTCGCTGTTGGACATGAAATAAAAAGCTTGACTCCAGTTCAAAGTAGAAGAAAGATCAGAAGGTTTTATTTACAATTCATCCAGCTTTTTTATAACATGCTGCACTAAAAAGGCACATTACTGGTCTATAGAATTGACACCTCTTTTCATTTGTTAAATAACAGAAGCAACACCTGGGAGAGAGGTTGTTATGAGAAAAATATTGTTTACTTAGAAGAGTTATGGTTATTTACAGGAACTGTCTTTGAAAGAAAACCCTCCCAAGAGATCTTCCAAAAGAAGAAAATCAGCCACTGATAAGGCTGAAAACCTTACAGATTCAGAAATATCAGGCCCACAATGGGATATCCACAACTTCTCTGGGCAGCCTGTTCCAGTGCCTCAACACCCTCACAGTAAAGAATTCCTTCCTAAAATCTAATCTAAACCTGCTCCATTTCAATTTTAAGTTTCGTTCCCTCTTGTCCTACCATGCCCTTATAAAAAGTCCCTTTTCAGCTCACTTGTAAGCCCCTTTTGGGTACTGAAGGTGCTCTAAGGTCTCCCCAGACCCTTCTCTTTTCCAGGCTGAACAACTCCAACTGTCTCAGCCCATCTTCACAGGAGAGGACCTCCAGTCCTCTGATTATCTTTTTAACCTTCCTCTGGTCTGTCTCCAATAGGTTTTAATTAAAGCAGAGTCTTAGTAACACATCTGTGTGTTCCAGTGCTTCTGTATACTTGTCATGAATACTTCTGTCCAAAACATTTACATTCATGAGTTTAGTTTATTTCAATTCCCTAATTGAGATAATGTTAAAGGACAACACAAAATTCATTTCTGACATGTCAAATTGAGTGGAAATAAGAATGAGATCCAGAAAGACAGAAATATTAACCAATACAGAAGTTAATTATGTATTCTAGTCATTGACAAACTAAAAGGGGTAGAAATTCTTGTAGTGTTACTTGAATTTCAGAATGGGATGCCTTTTTCAAATGTAGGTACGATAATTATTTTTTTTGTGAAATCCTTACTGTTATACACTCTTTAATGTGATAACAATGGGGATTGACTGCTAGATAATTGATTTTCAGTATGTCCTGTTATACATTTTGAGTAAATGCATCCAGAACTAATTAACCCAGAATGGATTTTCTCCAAGTTTTTCATGTTAGTTGATTAAGAATTAAAACAGAGTAGTTGGAACAAATCCCCATCTAGGGTATAATGGAACAAAATGTATTTTCCATATTGACTAAAAAAAAATCTTGAGAATCTACAGTACCTTTCCTGAATAAAAAAGAGAATTTAATAATTTAGGATAGGAAAAATATGACAAAAATTGGCAAACTTCAGTTCCCTCAGAGAAATGCAGGAACAGTCATTGTCTTAATGCCTGTCACATCCAAAGATCTGAGTAGACCTAGATGAACTTTGTGAGACTTATATTTCAACCACCAGTAATGCAATTGATTTTTCAGGTCATATAATTGTGAACTGTTTGCAGCAATGCAATTTTTTTGCTCATGCCTTTAAATTACCATATGGCAGTTTAATTCAAACAACACTCTTATCAATAAAATTTTAGGCACTTTATACTCACCATAAAATAGGTCATCTTTATCACTTGATACCATCTATTTGCATTTTGAATAAAAGAAACATCTAAGGGGAAGAAAAAACTTGAAATCAAGTTGGAAGGAAAATGGGAGCAACTCTGAAGATAAGTTGAGATTGTAGCTTTTTTCGCCCTCTTTGTTTCTCCCTCCAGAATACATACCTGCTTGACTTGTCATCTGTGTTCTTATTCAGTTATAGAAATAGTTGTGTGGGCTCTTTCAGCTGCAGGTTTTTTGTCACTATAGGACACGCAATGAACACATGCACACCGCCAGGTCAGGAAAGGAAGAAAAGCCAAGTTTATTTTGTTACTTCAGTTTATATAGATTTTGGACAATGACCATGGATTGGAGGATGAAGGTTGCCACCTCTCCAACCACTGGTCAAACTAGAAGTCCATCAAGTTTCTCCTCCCTAAGAGAGGAATGTCAACAATGAAAGAACATTAGATAATATTCTTTTGTTTATATGAAAGTGCGTGAGAAACTTTGAAAATCTGACTCCAAATATGTAAACATTTCAGAAAGCTGAAAATAATTGTAAAATAACAGAGCCACAGTTTTTGTTGTTTTTTTTAATAATTTCATAAGATTTAGGGCCATCTACTTTTTTTCAAACAATACCTTAATAATCTCTGTAGTCCTAGTAACAAAAGCTGAGGTCAGTTACAGGAGAATCAATGACATGGACTGATCTTGTGTGAACAAAATTCATAGGCTTCCTAAAATACATTGAAGTAATGGCCAAAATGTATGTTTGAGATACTGCTCTGGGCCTGAAAGTGAATTTTAATATAACCCAAACAATTTTTAAGTCTTTCAGAAGAAACATCTGAATGGAAAATAATTCTTGGTATCGTGTTAAGTAAGAATGTTCACCATTATAGATTTCTTCTGAATTTCTTTACAGTGCTCCTTATATTATCATCAGAGTGTTTTGGACATTTTAACTAAATTTAACTAAATTCTGACAACAAGGTGAAATATTTATGAGACAAATTATGATGATTAATAGAGTTATATGAATGAAGACAGTTGCATGAAAGTAAGGTTAAAAATGTCCAAGAGTTTTAGGGATTCAATTTGAAATGACAAAGATCTAATGTTTGTGCTGTGTTTTGATGTGGCATTTATTGTTTGTTTTTAGTGTTGTTTTGTTTGTTTATGTGGAGGTTTCTCCCCTCCAAAGGATGCAAAAACAATTGCCTTATAATCCCATCTTATTTTAAAGCTATTAGCTTTAGCTATTTTTAGCAGCAGTGGACATATACCATACAACCTTCAAATTTCTGCTCTGGCATTTCTTGCCTTAGAAGTTTGCTATTCTCGTCTAAGCTACCACACCTAAACATCATGTTCTGTGGTTTCCTAAAGTGCACCAACCACAACATAATTTGCTGTTTAGAACTGATGCATTAATCTTTTTCAGCAACTCCATGTTTGCCAGCAAGAATTACTTTCAATAAACTCAGTTAATTACTAGTGAGAACAAATCAAATTGCAGATTTTTCCAAGTGCAAGCACGTCAAATTCAAATTAAAAAGCAGAAATTTAGTAAAAATATTTGCTTTTAAAAAGAAGAGTTTTCTTTTGCAACCCTTGTAGTAGACATGCATGTACATCTAAGAATCTCTTCATCAACCATCAACTGCCAATAGGATGTAATTAGCATGAATGAAAAGTAATTCTGCAAATCCCTTTACTGGACTTAGTATATTTTCCCCACAAAAGAGTAAACAATTGTTCAATATAACTCAACAAATTATAGAATTAAAGTAAAATTTACATATCTTTACCTTCACTGGAATAGAATGACATTTTTCAGCCTCTCAGAGCATTATAGCATGCATCCACAAAATTTGAGACTTCTGAGAAATAAGAAAGAATGTTTCTAATTATAGCAAAGTTTTAAAATATTTAGGTTTTTAGAGAAAATTTGCCATGTGCATAATACAAATATTGCACAATAAATTCTTTTCTTGAGCCATTCTTCATGATGCTGCAGAAAGTATAAAATTTGCATTTGGATGAAAAATAAAGTAGCCATTTGTTGCATTCCTGTCTTGATCATAGGAATGGTACTACAAGCTACATAATAAAGCAATAAAAAATACAAGATCCCGCAGAAATTAAATAAAGCTTTATCTGTATACAGAATTGTTACCTTCACTGATAAAATGTTGGTAATAATACTTAAAACTCTCTCACTGAATGTTGGTAGGATTAATTACTGATGTAAGATGAAAAAAAATATACACTGGCTAAGGATCATAATTGCTCTCTTAAAGGATGGAAATTAGATTGATCTGAACTTCTGAAATGGAACCTTCAAAAGGAAAAAAAAAAAGAAACTTGTTAAAAGGGTCGTATTTACATTTAACATTTAATTGCACAAGTATTGCTCTCACAATACTTTTCAGTTTGCCCTTTTTTATATAATAAGTAACAGCCTGCATCAAAGCAATTTTCCTTTAACAAATAATGTTTCTATCATAAAAATGCCACATTCTTAGTACTGTATTTCATTTTAGATTTATCATCATATGAAAACCAGCAGTTGTCTCTTACATGACAAAAAACAACCAAATTTTTCAGCAAGTTATTCTACTACAATCTTTCCAAAGCTTCTTTGAACTACCTTGTTTACTTTGTTCTTCAGCAAGTGCCTAAAAGAAAATCATGTATTTTACTCAACAGATTTACTGCACAAGGAGTAGGGAGGAAAACAGATTTATTAGCTGTCTCATTACAAAAATTTAAATCCCTTTGTTCTCTTCACCTTGTTTTATCTTAATTATACTCACTGACGTGAAACCAAAACTACAAATTCGTCCTTTGGGAGTCATCCTGTTTATAAACTTGGTGATGTTAAAGCTTTTCTTCATATTGTGTAGTTATTTGACAGATGGAGCTGTACAGTCCACAAACTGCAAAATGTCTTATGAAATGAAGGCTGCATTAAAACCATGACAATATTTCTCTCACATTAAATATTAAGATGGAGGTAGGAATTCTTGTAACAAGATCATAGGCACACGTTATTAAATTATTGCATATTCATGTGTTTATGTAGTGCATTGACGTTGGCTGGCCATCAGGCGAGGCTCTATCATGCCTCCTCCTCCTCACCTGTGTGTGGCAGTTTTGTTTCTGTGTGACTGGCCCTGACAGTGGTAAATGCAGCAGTGAAAGCCATGGGGAGGTAATGGAGGTGCAGTGATAGCAGCTGGGTGAGATTTCTGGGGTTTTTTCTCCTTTGGTGCAAGAATACAGAGGTAAGGGAGAACAGCTGAGAAATATAAGTCAGTTGACTGGAGCCCACACACCATGAAGAGCAGAAGGCAAGGAGGATTGTCATTCTCTGCTGGCCAGCATTGGAGTCAATCCGTGTGGAAAAAAACTATTAGGTTTTACAGTGTATTGTAGTAGCTGAATTATCAATGCAATTTGAAAATATTGGAGGAACTATCTGTAACATTACAAGACTGTTTAATGTAAAGAATATAATTAATATATTTCAATTTTTAAAAATTCTAGTTTAATTATGGCTATAACGCCCTTGTTTGGTGTGTTCAAAAGAGGAGATGTGAGACAGCAGAGAAATTTTCAGCTACTTGTTTTGAGCTTTGCTAGCATGAAAATATTTCTTTCTCTGTTTTCTGAATATTAAGCAAGGATCTTGCTCTGTATTTTGAGTATTTCTCGTAGGTGGACAAAGATCAAATTGTAAAACTGAGATAACAACACCAAAAGGGAATCACAGTGCATGTAATACTAGAGAAGGGTGTGAGTGGAGAAAGACAAAAAAGCATCAGGGTGACAGCGAAAATGAGAGGGTAGAGGAGAAAAAAAGCATGAGTAAACAGAGCCTGCAAAGAAAGATGCATTTTGAGGAAACATATTTAAAGAATTAAAACTATTTGAAAAAACAGAAATGCATGGCAGAGAAGACTTGAAAGGTAATAATATAGGTTCAAGAGGAAAACCAGAATAAAAGGAAATCTGGAAGAGAAGTAAACTAAGTGTGGAAGAAGATCTACTGTTCTGGTCATCTGTTTACCCAAGGTACATGGAAGTTACTCTTCTGAAAGTCTCCCATTTATATTTCTGGCTACAGCAAAACTACTCTAAAAAAAACAGTCTGTTATTTTCACCTCCTTGCTCTATCATTCTCATTGGTCACTCAATGGGAGCCACATTATAAAAAAATAACTGAAGTCATGAGCTTCACAGCATTTTATATTGATCCAAAAATACCAGTGTCATGAGCAGTTTTTCCCAGGATAAAAAAACCAGCAGAAATTGGAAAGGAAGGTGGCTACCTGGGAATACTATTGCTGAAATATGACTTTGAAAAGAGAAAATGTGCTCTAACTGTAAAGAAAACATGGCTAAAGTCTAGCTAAAGAGTTTTCAATTCTTATGTTGCCCCATTTTTAGGGTTTTTTGGGGTTTTTTTTTTGCTTTTCAAAATTTGAACATCAACAGTGCAACAGATTCACACTTGAAATAAATTGAAAAATTTAATAAATAATAACAACAAAATATTTTATTATTGGCATTCAGAATGTGAGTAAAAGATAAAATATGATAGTATCTACCACCATGTTTTGAGACAATAAATTCTGTAACTTCCTATTATTTTGGAAGCCATTTCTGTGGGAAAAAATGTAATTGTTTTCCTTAATGAAACATGAGAACATGAATATGTAAGGGCAGGAATAGATATTTCATTTTTGCACAAAATTCAGATGCACTGTTTCTGATTGGTGTTTTCTGTCTAGAAGCAGACACGTATTTGCTGTTCAAGATGCTTAACCTAAATTGCATTTTTCAATAAAGTTTAAAGTAACACAATCCTTTCATTGATTCCACTTTGGGGATGAATTCAGCCATTTTCACTCATACCTTGAAAAGTTTGCAAACCACTGAAACATTAGTTAGGTTATTTTCAAAATATGTTTTTCAAGAGTTTCCTAATCAACATATTTTACGAGTAGCCTTTCAATGGAAACAAAAAACTTTGAATATTTCCTCCAAAAGGGACAGAATTAAGTTCTGCAAATCTTATATAATTTGAGGTATTCTTGCTTAAATGTTGCAAATACTCAAATTTAAAGAACCTTAATAAAATCAAATATTAGTGTTTTGTTTTAGTTCTAGATGCATAATATTATCCTCATTTATATCTTCCTCATATAATTTGATATAAACATTACAGATAAGATGCAATTGTTTTCCTCCCTTTATAGCCCCCTTGTTCTTGCTTATATCCAATATGGATGTTGAGAGGCTCTTTCCTGCTCTTTAGGAAGGAAGGACACCTAGAAAGTAGTTGCTATAACTGGCCCCAAGTGTAAGCCGTTGGCATATTGGCATTTCTTCACACTGGTAAGACATTCTAAGAGACCACCCACAAAATTAGGATTACAGCTTTCAAGTGCTACTTAAATAATTTAAAAGTACGGAGGAAGTAATGTATCAAATACCTTCACTGGCTGATATCAGTGTTTAAATAAAGGATGGACTTGAACAGCAAATTCCTGAATCTAATGCATTGTAAAAAGCTTGTGAATTTCTGAAAGTAACTTATTTTATGTCATTTTTCAATAACATATTGTTGAGTTGTGCATAAAATCCTGCATAAAATCGTTTAACATTAATAATATAAAATGAACTTATGAAATTGTAGGTTAATTCAAGATATGTAATGACCAAGTATTGAAAGACTAACTACATAGAAGTACTGATGTTTCTTTGGGTTTTTATCTCAGTGTTTTCTGTTATTTTTATCTATACTACAGTAATATCTGGATAGTTATGTCTAGAATCTGTTGAAAGAGATATTATGCTAATTATAGCAATAGAAGATCTTTGTTCAGTTGGTTTCACTGGACATACAGATAGCCCTCTAGGTCAGTTACAGTAATTTAAGTCCTCAATTTGAGAACCAGACATTAGAAAAGTGCATTCTGTTTGTAGAATAGATCAGAGGGATGAAGGTCACTGAGAAAAGTAGTTCTTTTTCTACTTGGGATGTTATTTGATTGTGATTATGTGATTATGGTTATGGTAGATTCATTTAATAACAGTATGTCCTGGTAGATTAAGAAATCTGAGAATAAAAGGCAAAAACTAGAAAGTCCATTTATTCACTGTGCTCTTCTTCTCAGTCTCGTCACTCAGACACATTTTCCCTTGATTTCTCTCTTCTGCAATGTAAGCATTGTTGCTTCTTCCAGCATAATGGAGTAAATATTCCTTTATGCCATCCACTCTCAAAAAGACGGGCACCATTTAAAACAGTGGTTGCCCAACAGCAGGATAATTATAATGAAGATGCTAAGTTATACCATAAGCATTAAACTGACATCCTAAAGATGTGCAGAAAAATGTTCAGTTTCAGGTAATGCAGTCCATACCCACAATGCCTGTAATGGAGATTACATGTCTATAATCACTACAGGTAACCCCAGGTTTTGACTACAATTTTTATCCCACTTTAGTTAAAATTTTAATAGAGTAGGTCAAATTTTATAATACAAATATTTGGTTTGGGTTTTTTTTGTTTTGTTTTAGGATAAGTATTTTAAATGAAGCCTGCAAGACAGTGGATGTTTCTGTTTTAATATTTTTAGAGGGCTATTGCTACTAAAGGAGATTATTAGAGGAAGAATTTTTTTTTTTGTGCAATTCTCTGTTGAAAATACATCTTTGCATTAATTTCAAATTACACCTTGGTTATTCTCTTCCCTTATATAAGTTTATGAGAACTGGATTAGGCTATATCTGATATAACTGCTTTGGTGATAGCTGTCATTTGAACATTCACCTAGAAGGGTTTTAATCTCAGTTCTGGTATTATATTAGAGAAGGTGCCCAGCAGTCACTGAAATCTCCATGTTTTCAGTTGTGTAACTATTAGAGCTCCTCATTCATTATATTCTATTGTACTATTTGTCTAGTCTATGTCTAGATTTTATTTGAATAGACATTTTTTCTTATTCCTTCAGCTACAATTTTTTTCTTTTTTTGATATCAGATAATGACTAGAGATGTAGATATGAACAAGTGAAGTGATTTCTCTGACTTTAAGAAATGTGGCAGTATATTATCTCTTCATGAGCATGGTAGAGGAAAGTACTCTTCAAAGAGAGTCAAGAACAGTTGAAAATTAAAGAACATTTATTAGAAAATCAGTGGCAGAACTAAGGTGAAAAGAGGAAACAGTACATTAGCAATAAAATAATTGTACAGTCAATTAGTTTTCACAAATGTGAATATTAAAAGTAAAAAAAATCAATATGGAAGATTTATATTTTGAGTAATTAGGTCAAAGTCATATTCAAGTAAAATATAACAAATTTGCCTCTCCCCAGTTTTAATCTTGAGTATGAGGTTAAGAAGGACTATTGGAAATATCTGTATAATTATACTTAACTGTAAATATAAGAAGAACTCTAAATATAAGAAGAAAAGGAAAGGACAATATAGATATCATGAGAAATGTTCAAATTTTTGTATCAAAACCACTTAAAACCTAGTTGGACAGATAGTCAATTTTCTTATAGACTGCTTATAGACAGTAGCTTGACATAAATTAACAGAATCTTCAGCTGATCCAGAGGGTTGCATTCAAAAAACAAACAAACAAAAACTTCTGTTTGACCTTGTGCTTCCTTCCTTTACTTCTAAAAGCTCTAGGCTACATGGAACTGTAAAGCTTAGCTTGGTGAAAATTGTGGTGCAGACTAATGCAAATTAGTGGTGAAGACACAGATTGTTATGAGTTAAACTTGTCTGGCTGCCAGGTGCCCACCAAGCCCTATTTTACAAAAATACATTACTTTAAATATATTTTTGCAGGTGACAAATTGCAAACAGATATATATACTCTGTTAATCTAAGCCAATCATACTGTTCTGCATTTACTGGAAGAAAAACTTTCAAAAATAGGAAAGATTAATTGCAGTATCTAGAAAAACAATGTGGTATGAAAATTAATAGCCATTTTCTACTGCAGAGTATAGGTTAGCGAAACATTTGCTCCCAAAACATATGCAAAATTTATAGGATATCATACTGTAATACATGGTTCCAGACTGCATCCAAACAGGATTTTGGCATAGTCTTTGTGTTATTCTGCCTGTGTTAGTATCTCATCATGAATACAAATATTTGAATATTTGTTTACAGTCTTGCAAATCTTACTTTAGGATTCTTTAGCTAGCATTTTAATCCAAAACCAGTTCTGGATTGGTTAAGATTATGTCTATGTACATTTCCATGTAGATAACTTAAAATTTGAGATTCATTTAAAATTTCAAGATGTTAATAAAATAAAACTTCAATTTTGACATTCGGTGCAAGTTCAGTTATTCAGCTCTTATACCCAGGCATTTACCCAGAATGTTGCAGGCAGCTCTAATCCACAATTAGAACATCCCTATACCTTCTGCCTAACCAGATAAAAAAGGATGAACATTTCAGTCCTTTAAATAAAAATAAAGTATGTCTTCTTTAACCCTTTTCAAAAGAATCCATCTGTTTCCTGAACTGTGGGCATCCATATCTATGATCATACAAAATATTTGCTTACTTCACTTTCACCTGTTCTAATAGAAAAATTATGTTCTGCCTAGTTTAATTCTCATATTCTTTGCTTACTTTTGGGCCATTAATCTGCTGTGAATTCATTGGTCGTTACTAATATTCTTGTTCCGTGTTGTGTGGATTTGCATTTATCTGGATATATAAAAAATAGGCTGTTTTCTTGCCATATATAGGCCTTTATCAGTGTCCTTCTTTAGTTACCCCTCCTTCAAACTGGGGGTACCTGATGTTTTTATGAAGAATGTGTGTTGTCTCCTGAGGCACTTTTTTAGATTATAGGACCATATTGGTGAAAATATGCTTTATTATTTTATGTTGATTGAATTCTGTATCAATGTACTGGGACTGGTTGGAATAATTTTCTTCATAGAAGCCAATTTGGTGATGGTATTAGATCTATGCTTATAGCACCACTGTTGGTAAACAGTGCTTGCACAGCATCCAGACATTTGCTATTTCTCACTCTGCCTCTCTAAATGAATAGGCTGGGAACAGACAAAATATTTGGAGGGTCTACAGACAGAAAGACAGCTGATCTGAAACGACTAAAGACATATTCCATTCAATATGATGTCATTCTTAGCTATAGAACTAGGCAGGGTTGTAATTTTTTTAAAGTAGTCTGTGTTTGGGGATCAGCTGGAAACCAGCCTGCTAGCGGGAAGTGGTGATGGGTGACCTTTGTAGCAATTTTTTAACTTTTTTTACCCTTCACTTATTAAATTGTATCTTGATCCAGAAGGATTTTTTTCCCTTTGCCCTTATGATCCTCTCCACCATCCTGTTGGGCAAGAGAAAGCGTGTAGTTGCTGAGAGCATAGTTGTTGGATGTGGTTAACCAACAGCAATCAGTCCTTATGTTAATGTGGTTCCGATCACTATCACCCATATTTAAAGTGCTAACATAATTTTAACTTTCTTCCTTTTCCTTAGAAATCCTGAAATATAACCTATTATATGAGCATTAAAATTCTGAGGAAGAATTTAATTATCTATTTTGGGTGGCAGGTGACAGTTAAAGTGTCAGTCTTGATGGCTATCATTTATAAACAACTCAGTACATTTGTGAAGAAAGATGGCTTATTTCTATGCATCACTTTAACACTAAGTGGAAGAATAAAATGGCTCTTACTTTGATTCCCTCTGTGTCTGAAGCCATGCTCCCATTTAAAAATTTCACTTGAAATATTCAATACCAACATGTTAATCTAAATTGTTCCAAATATAATTGGTCATTCAAATGAGCATTTGAAATACAATATAAAACAGTAATCACAGGAGCTGTCAAAATTTTAACAATTTTATTGTGGAAATTCAATCTCCTTCAGAAACACCTTTTCAATTATTCCAAAAGTTTTTCAGTCACTTACTGTTTGTCCTCTTAAATGTGCTTACTTCTTGGCTAAAAACAATTTTGCATTCATTACAAGAAGAGGCATACCATGCACAGAATGATAAAGAAGTTTACAAAGAACATAATTCAGTGACTGAAGGGCCCAAAGGGTTACACCTGCCAAAATACATTAACTATTGTAATGTGATATAACAAACTGTGATGTGACTTGCTTGACAGAATACAGTATGTCACTTAGGAATTAAATGAACAAATGAAAGAGTAAAACTAGAAAAAGTCTAGTAGAGAAAGAGTTGCAATTTTAATTTCTAGTTTTATAAAAGAAGATGAAATTATATTCACCATATAATAGATTGATATTAGGTGAAGGGTTTAGAAGTTCAAGAAAATTAGTATTCTGGGAAGTCCCAGGGTGCTGAATCATGCAAATGCTGGGAAGGAGGACTACCATCTTGTAGGAACTATGGCTGAATCTGTAGCCAGAACAACAAATATCCAAGGTATTAATGCAACATACTATGAAAATAATAAAGAAGTGAATAATACATTCACAATGCAATTAAAAAATCCTATACAGTGAACTATTCAGAAATATTTATTCCTGCTCCCTGAATACAAAGTAGATAGTTAAATCTATGAATTTAAATTATGGGGCCTAACTCTAGATGAAGGAGACCTTTTTTTATCCTTAGATCAACTTTGAGAAGAAAAAAAATTCAGATAGGTAACACTTTTCCAGGTACTGAATAGAGCAAAATTCTCTATTATATTAATACAGTAGACCGTAAAAGTAACTGTTAGAAACCGATCTCTGCTGCATTTAGGCAAGAATGCCAAACAACACTCATATCTATCAGAATTTGACAAACAAAATATATGGGAAAAAATAGATCAAAATATTCTGTGAAGTCTTGAGCAGAACTGATTTGCACTAATTTGAGTGCTTGATTGTAAGACAAAGAACTCTGAAACTTGAAACAGCATCTTATAATTGCACCTTTCTGCTTTCTATTGTGATTGTGATTGTTGTTATTATTATTTTACATTGCAAGGAATTCTTCACATGTTTTGGAAATCATGGAAAATTTAGGATTGGTCCATGAAAACTCATACATTTTCCATTAATTAAAAGAGCTTCCTCCATTAGTTCTGCCGATTTTTAGAATGTAATCTTATGCTGAGTATAGGATTGTTTTGGTGCTTAATCTTAATTAATCTAAATTAATCTCTTAATTTGGTACTATTTTGGACAATGGGCTGCTTCCATGTTCATCTAAACAAACTATAGAAACACATCTATTACTGATTTCTGAGATTAAAATAGCATTTGTCAACTTGTATCACATACATCAATCTTGTATTCTGACATAATTTTAAAAATGCTTCAGACAACCCAATTACTGCTAAAATGGAAAGAAAACCCTATATATCATATGTTGTAGAATTTCTGATATACCTTCTGACAATGATGTATACAAAATAATGATTTTTTTAAAAAAATATGCAAAATATAATTAAAACATATCTTTAAACAGGAGATGTAAAACATCGTGACAACATGCAGCAGTCTGACTTTCTGTGTATAAATGACTTTATGGCAGAGTAAATTGAAATATAAGTTTCACAAGCACTTTCAAAACCGGCTTAAATTTATCAACACAAGGTATTCCTTACCGAGTTCATATTTTGTGTCTCTGTGTGTATATATATACATATATATACACATGTATATATGTATGTGTGTGTATTTGATAATGAACCCATTTCTGCTTATTTCATTTAGTTGAAATTTAGAATATTCTTTAGAATTCTTACATTAAGTACCCCAGTGCCAAGATGTGTGAAGATTCCTGCCAACATTTCCACATTATGATCTAGTGACGATTAAAATGAATGATTTTAGATAAAAGAATGAAATGTGTTCCTTGAATCTGCTGCTCACATAGTCCAGAGGACTTCATACCTGGAAAAGAATCTTTGTCTCTGTACAGTACAGCCTTGCAAAGGAACAACTAGCAGTTGCTTTCTGTGTGATTGCCCAGTTCATGAGAGCTGCCAAGCAAGAGTGTGTCTAACCAGGGGAAATGTTCAAAGAGGTAAGAACTGCTCTATTGCATTCTACTTTCTTACTGCTATGTGAATTTCAGCACAGGAGGAACACTCACCCCAGTTAGGACACTATAAGTCAGTTACTTTAAAATACAGTTATAATATAGATAAGAAGATAATGCTGTAGAGATATATGTGGGAAATGCAATTCTTATGGAAACTACTACACTCATGGTGCTCTGAGGGGCATAAGGGAGAAAATGATTGCCTGATGTGCAAGGAAAATATAAAAGATAAATGCAGAGAGGATTGCAGCAACACAGGCTGCAAGAAACATGCCAAGAATCTTTTTTTATTATTATTTTTTTAATGGATAAATATAAGAATGGAGTGACAACTGTGAATACCTAATGTGCAGTTAATTTTGGAGGAATTTAAATAACTGAGATATGAATTCAACCACATTGTCTGGTCGGCCTATACACTTTTGTTTTATCGAGTCATGAAATCTGTTGACATCAGAGCAAAGATTAGATTACTAATTTTAAGGGACTGAAAATTCAAAAGATTGAGCTGACTAGCTTGTTTCTATATCAGCAACTGAGAAACAGTAACTTGTCTTTGATGAAGACAGAGAAGGAAGACATGCCTCTGCTGTTTCGTCATGAAGAAGTGAGTACACCATTGACTCATTTGAACTGTTTTTGAACTGGAGGAACATAGGGTCCCTAGAAGCCATGGTGGAAGGTGCCAGAATGTTTCTCGTTGAGCAGCAGCAGCCATGAGAATGGTAGAGTGATTTGGTAGTAGGATTGAGAGGAGATGTGAGCTCTGTAGAAGAGTTGATAGGGTCTCTGGGGTCATGGGAACTCTGGTCTGCCTTATAACCATGGGAAAAAGATGATGTTTCTCAGTGCTCACTACCAAGTGCCAGCTGGAGTCATAGAAGTAGCTCCACAAGGGATATGCCTCTGTCCACGTCCTGAGCCATTGGGTTAGCAAGCAGACACTGTAACTTAAGAAAAAGAAAGCAGAAAATGAAAAGATTCTTTGGAGCGGGCCTTTGAGAGGAAAAAAACAGTGAAAACCATATTGCACGCAGGAAAGAATAGCTGGAGGCTGCACTCAAACTGTTCTTTGGGATGAATGACCCCAGAATTGGCATGAGGAGGAAGGCTCCTTCTTTAGTTCCAGGTGTGCATTAACAAAGTAGGTCTAGGCTGCTGGAAACACCTGAAAAGATACAATTTTCCTCTGGAAAAATCAGAGCTGCTTCAGCCTGATCCACCTGTCATCGTGCACAGAAAACAATAGAAGACAGGGGACCGAGACATCCATCTGTCAACCATAATATCTGTCTTAGGAGGTTTATTATGTGCCAGAAATTCAGGTGCAGAATACTTGCAGAGGCATTGCCAAGATTTATATGTTTTTTAAACTGATACTGTTTATTTTCTATGTGACACCAACAATTTTTTGACACCAAGAAAGACCCTGAGCACATCACAAGTGACTTTAGAATTCTGACAAAATACCCTTTGAGTGCCTTATGGTGTGATATAGAGAAGATGGGTCCAAATTTTTCTTAGAAGTTCACAATGCAAGCTCATGAGGCCATGACTATGAGCTGGAACAAGGCAAATTCCAATCAGATATTAAAAATAATAATTCTAGCATAAGAGTGATCCAATATTTGAATTAGTTGCTCAGTGAGTTTATGTAATCTTTATCTATGGAGATATTAACAGTTGGCTTTATATTATCTGAGTTTGAAATTTAGTATAATTTCAAAGTTGTCCCTTGATCTGAGCAGGGTATGAGGTAGGACAAGTGGATGCCTAGAGCTTCTTTCCAAACTAAACTTCTATGATTGAGACAGAGAACTTCAAATTTTTCAGTACAGACTTTTTTTAATGCTGAAGTAGCTTAGAATTGAATATAGCATCTGATAATCAAACAACACTGATTATACTCTTTAAGTGTTTCGATAACTATCAACTACTGCTATAAGCAGGAACTTTTAATCAATGCCCTCTGTTCTCATTAACCAGATCTAAGTTCTTCTCCTGTAAATTAGATGGTCAAAGCTCATTTATCCCTTTCACCAGCTCAGAGAGCAAACTAGTCTGCTATCCCACTGCGTGTTTCTTCCAACTTATATTCTCAACCTAAATGACTTAATCTTAAGGCACTTAATTGTGCTTTACAAGGCACAAGGAATCATTGTGAGGAAAAACTGCATGTTTAAACTGGAAGTGATAGAAGGACAGGGTATATGAGAAAGAAAGGAAGAAAGATTAATAAAAGGAAAGAAAGTTAGTTTAATAGGCTAACGACCTTCCTAATTCTACCTCATACCTGGTCCTGGAGTTCAAAGATGCAGAAGGAGAAGCAAGAAGTAACTACAGAGTGAGATGAAGCAACAGAATGTCCCCATGCTCCCCCCATCCTACACACACAAAATGGTTTATTGTGTTCATAAAATCAAGTAATGCTTTCATTGGAGGATGAAAACTCTCTGAGAAGACACAGTTTAGTGTCTATGGTAATACTAGCACAAAAATTTAGGGTCTTGAGTACAGTCTTCTGAGAAATGCATTGGTTTAGTTTTAGTTTTTTGGGAGATTTTTGGAAAGCTTTTGCAATAAAATAACTTCATAAGTGTTACAAAAATTCGGTTCATAAATTGCAAATAATTATTTGGCAGGAAAAAATGAAAGAGAAATAAATTTATAGGAAAGAAAAGACACAAGTAATGTTTTAGGTAATAGTAAAAATTAGTGGAGTACAGAAAATTGATGTTAGGCCAAAAATCACGAAGGCATTTTTTAAAAATAATTTTTGACTTACAGAAAAAAGTACTATTAAAGTTATTCAAATTCATCAGAGACAGTCTGCAACTAGCAGAAAATCAACATTTATTCAATTCTTTAAATGCATCATGCATTTTATAATAATCTCAAACGTATTTGAAATTCATGCTTGTCTAATCTGTTTCTCTACAGAAATGAATGCCATGACAGTAAGAAGCAACTATACCCAGAACACATTCACTGCCATTTGAGTTTGATGTCACAACATTCAGAAAATAGGTGAATTAGAGTCCTTGCATAATATGAGAAAGGTGGCTTCTGGAATAGCATGACATGAACCTGTATGCAAAAGGACGAATATGATTTAACATTATAAATAAGAACAAATCGCTTTGGAGGGAGGTAATTTCATTAAAGAAGACAGTTTAAAAGGTAAACAAGAGAATAAGAAGTCAGGAAGGTGACAGAAATTAAAGGATTTCAGCAGGCTTATTGGCTTCAGATCGTTGACTTAATGGGGTAAAACTCCATTTTGATTTTAAACGTGATCCATCTTTCTTTGATCAAATATGGACAGGTGAACATATGACAACAAGAAAAAAATAATCAAAGCATCTATCTAAAGATGGAGAAAAATATTTTAAATCATTTTCTGGGCATTTCAGTTCTGATTCTCAGCAACACTGGCTGCACTGAAGCTTAAGCTTCTGAGCTTATACTGAAGAGTTTGCTTCTTTTGCGGTTAAGTCAAACATAAGATACTCAAGATTACAGATTCCCTTCCCTTCTTCCTCCTTCCTCCTTCTTTCTTCCTCTTTTTTCCCCAGATAGCTTTATGGCTTCTCTTAAAAAAGAGAAATAAAGGTTTATAAAGGTTAGAATTGAAGAATGAAAGCATAAAGGACTAGCAAATGTCTAAAAGATTTCATTCTTTGAATGTGTTTCCATGTAGATTATTTTCAAAACTGTCTCCTAGAGTCCTCGTATTACAAAACACTAGTTCATCCAGTTTGAGGGGTTTTAGGGATATAAGTAGGCAACAGTTCTAAAAAATGGCAGCTCTGCCATTTTTGTCTTTTTTGAAGGAAATATGCCAAGGTTTCCAAATATCCACATTTTTCCAAGCAGACTTTCAATCTGTATTCTGTGATGACACAACTCTAACACAGCATTTCTTTTCAATTTCTCTCCAGATAACATTAAAAAAATGTAGTTGTTAGACAAAGAGGAAATTTACCACTGAGACCTGTGAAGCTACTTAGAAAAACAGTTTTAATATTTTTCACTTTTACTGCAATATAAATTATAAATTAAGATCTTCTAAACAGTCTTCATCACATTTTAATTAGTTAAAATGCTCACTAGATGATTTGCTGAGTGCCCCATTTACACTTATTGCCTGTGGCACAGGTAAGGATATGAGATTGCCCGGAAATTCTCTTTCCACTCTGCAAAGCTTTAACTGAGTTTAAAGATTGTCACTCTTACTGCTTGAAGCAAAATAACGAAGCATTCTGCAATTTTGCCAAGGACCTTTTATCTAGGAACCAGGATGAACATTTGCACCCCATTAAAAAACCCTAAATCTGACAGTTTATGAAGACAAGCAGTGGCATTAGTTCAGATCTAGATAAATCTGTACTTCAATATGAAATGAAATCTCTGCCTTAATGATGAAAAAAGAGAAATCTAATTTAGATACAGAAACAGGGTCATGTATTTACATGTAGAATTCAGATTTATAAATTTTTGATAAACAGTCAATATTACTGATACTCTTAGAATCAGCAATAGCAGCAAGGAGTGGAGCAAGTAAGTTAATTAGAAAGCAGAACATCTCTAACACAGGTAAAACTTGTTATCAATACTTCTTTTGTGCAAATTTGCATAGTTAAAGTGTCTTGGGTTATGGAACCAAAACATGTGTATTCTATTTCATCTGTTGAAAGCAGTTGGGGAAATGTTGTTTGGTTTTATCGCTTGTAACTGCAGGGGGAGGGGGGTGGATGCTTTCTGATAATGGCCCAGCTGTTAAAACCAGGTGGGGCAATGTTTCTTATCTCTTTCACCACCCATTCCTCCCTCCAGGGCGATTATCTGCTGATAACAGGCTATTAAGGCTCACCAATCACATGACACATTACATCATCCATTGGGAGATGCTCCACCCAGTGTTGGGGTGTTCTGGACTTCCTACCTGGATAAAAACGGAGACTCAGGAACGCCAGACAGGCAGTTCTCTACTGGATTCCTCAGAGGAAGACTGGAGCCATCTCTGGCCTTTTCTATGGGATCATCTCTACTCCACAGAACCGCACCTGTTAATCCAGGAGGATTCATCTGGACTGCTTCTAACACTCTGACCAACAGGGTGTCAGGTCACATCCCTGACTCTGTCAGGGTTTTCTAGGTTTCTTTTTGTTTGTTTTGTTTGCTTGTCTTTCTACTACTGCATTTGTATTCTTTTTACTATTCCTAGTAAAAGAACTGCTATCCCTATTCCCAAAGTTTTGCCTGAAGGCCCTTAATTGCAAAATTATAATAATTTGGAGGGAGGAGGGTTTACATTCTCCATTCCAATGAAAACTCCAGTTTTCCCTGGCAGATACCTGTCTCTCTAAACCAAGACACAGAGTTGGGATGAAAATTATTTATTAGACACTCCCCCAAACTAACAGGAGCAAAGGAAGCTTTTTTATTTTATTTTAATCATACATGCTTGAGAATGATGTTCCAAAAAAAGCAAATGTCTTATAAGGACAATGGTTTCACTATGAAAAGGAACAGGTAAGGGTGATAAAGAACAAATGTATAGAGTGCTGCATAGCAGAAAGAGAACTTAGGCAATAGAAGTTTCATCTCAGAGAGTCAGGAGGGAAGAGATTATATTCCTCTTGTCATTGCCACAATATGACAGTCTGGACAATTTACTATATTGCCAATGAAGTCAAATGTGAAGTCTCAAAAGATGACACAGAACTTTGCTTTTGTGAAAAATGTCCTGATGTAAAATTGAACTGTAAGCCTGAAAAAAACCCCACAAAACATCAGAAGAGAACAGTAAAGAAATTTTGGCATCCCAACAAATAAAAATTAGTGTAAAATAAATTTTGAGAAAGATTTAGAGTAACTCATTTAAATATAGAAATATGTTAGCATGTTTTTAAGTGAATCTCAGTATTTACATTGAAATGTGTACATTATAATTCCACATGTCAGGGGAATTTAAAATTACTGATATATTCTTTTCATATTTGAAGTTCCTTACCATAAGCTTTTTCTTAAATAAACGTGCTTCTCTGGAAACAGATTAAATAAAATAAAAAAAAAAGAGGAAAATATACAAGATGACTGATATTTTATAATCCTTTTCTTACCTAAAATGTCTGATCATCTCAATTCTACTGAGATAACTGAATGGCAAAAGAAAAGCTGAAGTATTATCAGTAGTTTTGAGTTGTGTAGAGTTAAAATGCAATGGTGAGATCAATAATGCACTTGATCAAAAACTTAGTCACTGCGTGTCCATGAGTGATTTACCTATATTCACATAAAGGGTGATTAATGGACAGATAAGCACCTACTGGGAAAACATTTCTAGTTAAGGCTTATCAGGTTTGGTAGTCTCAGCAGTAAATGTAATAGCCTAATAAAGTAGTTCGACTCAGCACACTGGTCTCTGTTTCACTTCTTTTGTAGTAGATTCTTGAGCAGAAATAACTTTAAAAATATATCCCTTTCCTAATTAATGCTTTTTTCTAGGCATATTTACTTCTAAAATCTTGATCTTAAGCAGATGCATGTCAGCAATTTCAAGTGTATATCAAATTACTACTCTGAAAATAGTGCCATGGATATCTACACAAAGACTGACTCCATAATTAAGTAGAAAACATAACTTGCCATATTTTTATATACCTCTAAGGTTCTTCAAGTATTTCACATGTAATTAATGCAAAGCATGATATTGTTAACTCAGCATACCAGACATTGTTCTCTGATTCTCACTTTCTGAGATGCATCTAATCTGCCTTTCTTAGACTCCTGCTTTTAGACCAAAGATACTAGATTGTGAACTGTTAAAAACTATTGCGTTTCCACAATAATTGGTAACTACACAGATTTCTGTTTTTCTATTTTGTTATCTTAGGACTTTTTTTCATGGTATGTTGTTGCTGAAGGTTTCTACCTTCTTTTCTTAAAATATAAAAATGTTTCATTTATAAAAATAATTTCATCCAGAAACTTTCTACAGAAAGCAGGTGTCAGAGTAGTGCATTTCTATGTTCTGAAAGGTGCTATGTCCCAAATTACTGAGCAAAATAAATCTTTAAAGAAAAACTTAAAAATCAAATTTCCAAGATGTCATTATCCCCTGTTTTAAAATATTATTGTTAATCCATAGGTTGTCTTCAAAAGGTCAGATTTATGTAATTGTCTAAAATTTTCCAATATTTGGGTTGGGTTACCAAAAGCAAAATAAAATCATGATGGTCTTGGGTATGTGTAGGCCTGTAGATTCCTTTTAGTTTTGTGAAGTGTCCTTTATGATAGAACCTTCAGTACACATGAGGATCTGCACTTTGTACTAAGATTAGGTGATGCCTGGTAAAATTAAGAACGTTATTCCAGATTATTAGTTTTCTATTGAGAAAATGTGGTTAGTGTCATGGAAAGCAGTGATTCTTAATGCCTCTGTGGCAAACAGCTGCTGACCACCTTCGGGACTGGGTATAGCAGGACATTAACAACTAGCAGGAATTAACATAGCAGGAATTAACTTCATACTTCAAGAATGGTTAGCAGATACATAGAGCAGGGTGACAGACTGTCTTCCATGGCAGCCCTTTTCAACAAAGAAAGACATAAGAAACACACAGTTGAGCTGGCAGGAGGAAGTCAGAAGACTTGGTCTTTTAAGAAGTGAAACTTGCTGAAACTTCCTCACATGCAGGAGGCATTGATTATTATGCATAGCAACCTAACGACTTTGTAATAAATATAAACTGCATAAATTCCAAAGCCTTTGTTTAGCTTTGGTTTCTCCTGAAAACATTACAGTGTGAGTCAGAGCAACAAAAATGGAGGCTGTGGATAGTTATTTATGAGCTGATTGATTTAAATGACTTGTTTGGAGTAGAGTTTTGACTTGCTGACCTCCGAGGTCCCTTCCAGCCTAGATTTTTCTATAATTCTGTAAAAAGTACAGAAATTACTTACTGAATTGATATTAGGCCAAAAGTTCTGCAGAGGAAAGAGCTTAATTTTAGGATTAACACTGAATAAAGAATTTCAGACTGTGATTTTCAAACATCAATATTCTGTGAAGGTCCAGAGTCTAGACTTGAACCCTTACAGTCTAGAATCTCTTAAAACCCTGAGGATTTGAATGGATATAGGTTTGGTCTGACGACCAAAGTATGGACATTACATGAGAAATGGATGTAGACAGAGGCTGAATGGCTGTGAAAAGTTGAAGCTGCATTGATGACAGTTCTTCCATTGAGTTAGAATGTAATAGTTAGCTTTTTTCAAATATTGGATCCATCTCACCGAATTTGGCTATTTTTAGTCTATGATGATTATGCAAATTTTCTGTGCAAATTTTTTTTACTCTCTTTTGGAGTAAGATGCATCTCAAGGTGAGGTGTAATCTCTTATAGAATGAATGGCTGACACATGGATTAACTGACCATTGCATGGCTTTGAGCAGCCCAGAAGAGACATAGGCATATTCATACAGGTACATGAGGAAATCCACCCTTCATACCCAACAAATACTGTATGAGAAAAAAAGAACTTGCTTGAGTAAAAAGGTTTCAGAATGTTTGCAATGTACTTATTGCAGAGCTGAAGATTTGAAAGTTGAGAAGGTCCTGGATATAAATAAAGCTATGAAGATTTTGATCAAATTAGTCTGGTTTATTACTATAACTAGGATGAATTTTTATTTCCAGTGTCCTGGTTCCAGCCAGGACAGGGTTAATATTTGCAGTAACCAGAAGATGGCATGTCTAGGACCAATGTTAGTCTGTACCACCTCTCATCATTGCCAGGGGCAATGGGAGTCTCTTGCAATCAGGGTAGCAGGGCTGCTCTGTGGTGTGCATTTTGCACGTGAATCACTGTTCATTTTCTTTCCTTGCTGTTTCTAGTAAATTTCTCCCATCTCAACCCCATGACGTTTGCCTCCTGAGCCTCCAAATGTCCTCTCTGTCCCACCACAGGGAAGGAAGAGGAGGGGAGGGAGTGAACAGCACGTGGTTTGGAGAGTCTCAGTGGCAGTACTAAATTGAGGAAAACCATTCCTAAGCTATGACATGAAGTTTATTTTCTGACTATTATATTAACCAAACTGCTTATGCAAATTCTATAATTCACAAATATTATTAGAAATTTTTTTTTATATAAAGCTAGAAGTCTTTCAGAAGACCTAAAAAATTCTACAGCTGTGTGAAACATGAAATTGATAATCCCACAAGCAAAATAACTGGTCTGAAGACATGAATGACACAATGCACTGCTGTGACACTGTAGTTCATTAGGCTGCCTCCCTAAGTAATCAGAAAAGGTATAATTTTTTACAAGAATCAACAAAAGATTAACCAAGAGTTCTTATTACATCACCTCTCAGCATTTAGCTTAGGTTTGACGGAAGTACTCCATAAGTGAATGAACTTGTGGTCAAAGCTATTACATCTATGAATCCTGGGACACAGAAAAAAGATTAGAACTAAAAATGAAGAAGAAAGCATTGGAAGAAAGAAGAAAGAAACCCAATCTACTGAATATTTTATATTCCTATATAGCAAAACAAAACAAAACAAAAAAGTCAAACATTGAAATATAGTGGCAAAAAGCATAACTAAATTAAAAGGTTTAGTGCATAAGCAAGCTGAAATAATTTTTTACTACTAATATAATTTTTTTAGATTAAACTAGAATGATGGTACATGTGTATCCAGAATTCTCTATCATAAACATTGGTGAAGAAAAAGAAAAAAGGAGTATTGCATCAAAATTGCATATTTGCCCTGAAATCAAGGAAAAAAAAAAAAAAGCAGATGTTTTGAAGGAAATAGCCAAACCCTTGTCAATATCATTGTAAAACTGATGAACTATTCACAATGAGGAATAGTTGCTCTCTGGGCAAGATAGGTTACTTCCAAGTAAGGAAAATTTATAGGTATATATAGTAATTGCAAAACTATTATGGATTCATGCGATTTAAAAATTATAATACTGTGCCAAAAAATGGTTCCAGAATGCCAGAACATTTTAAAATTGTGTTTATCTCATTTCAAAAAATGTTGATATATTAGAAATAACTATGTATGTTTGTATTCCTTTGATTATTATCTAAAAAATTATTCTCCACACCAAGTGAAAAAATATTTAATTATAATATCAAAATTTATTTTGACAACAATATATTAAAACTTCAGCTCTATGCAATAATTTCTGGAAATCAACATAATGATATATTTCTACCTAAAATATCCTCTCACATTATCAGTATTTGATAGAAATGTGTTACCCAGATTCTCCTATTTTTTCAACTAGTTTAACTGATTAATAGATTTATGAGACACAGCAAAAATCCATTATTTATGTTTTTGTTCATATCTTTTCACATATATTAATTTATGTAAAAATATGCTAGAAAGTCTCTACTGGAATCCAAAGTTGTATATTTTTTTTCTTATTTTCCATTCAATGCTATATTTTAATAAGAATATATTTCCTGAAATATTCTGTCCCCTACTGCCCACAGCAAGAGTGACTCTTGTGGTTTTTTGGTACTATTATTAATTTCTTATCAAAACACAGTAGATCTCAATGCAGGAATTAAGGGACATTTTCTGTTCTTGTTCCAGACGCTAATCCACATGTGCAGAAGCAGATGATTTGATCTTAGTAAATCCTTGTTACCAGCATTCTATTTTTATATAGGTATAGACATATATAAAATATTTTAAACAACAACATACTTATATTAGGTCTTCTTTGGAATTTTCTTGGAACATATGAATTATAGTGATCACTCTAGTTTAGTGGTCTAGGCGTCTCTGGAAGCAAAGAAAAAGAGGAATGGCTAATCTTGTAACACTAGTGTTTCTCTATTCTTCTGCTCTTATCAGCATCAACCTAGATTGAAGCTATCCAATTTCAAGTTAACCCATGGGCAAAATATTTGCTCTCAGAAAACATAAAATATCCTGTAGCTTTTAATCAAATTGTTCTCAATACTGATGGAAAGGACTGTCTTGTTGTATTGATTTTTTCTTGTTTCATATTTTCACAAAATTTAGGACGAAAACTGTCTTGTTGCTGTGCTTAATTCAGAAATAAAATAACTTTTTCAGTGGGACAGAAAGCAGGAACAAGATATCTCTGAAATCATAAGTACCTGAAATCAAGATACTTATTTGGATTTAAGGATTCAACTTCTTTCATGCTCAGAAATGCAAAATTATTGTTGGACAAAAGCCCTGCATGCCTGTAATTCCTGTGTCATCAGACAAGAGCTATGGCACTAGCAGAGTGTAGTAAACTTTTGGAAGTCCTAGAGATAGGGGAAAATAAGATCAGAAATCTTAGAAGTTGTAGAGACCTGATCTAGTAATAAAAGTATTGCATATGCTCAGAGTGGCACATACTCTCTTCTGTACCTCTACTTCTTTCAGGAAGAAATTGTATTAGTAGCTTAATGTTTAAATAGTTAAGTCTTCTCTTATAATTCCGGTATAGCTGATGTATATAATTTCTTATACCTTAGAATCACTAGTGAGTAATACTTTCAACAACAACTCTGGAGTTAGGTATGCACTTTTAAAGTACAGTACAAGACTTTCATTTGTCATTCCTCATACTAAGTTTTTAATATTTTATGGCTACACTCAGGAACTGGATGGCTGCTTTAGAATGAATAATTAAAACTCATTTTAAAATAACTGTCTTTGGGGAATGGGTGCCTCAGTGAACTAAACAATTCCTAGTCTCAGCATTATTTCCCTGTAATTCCTGATGTGATTTGCAGTACATTCTTATATATTTCAGGAAAGAAATATATGTCAAGGTATCATGAAGGGAAATAAAAATCCTAATACTTAAAGACTGCCACAGAGAATTTAGATGACTAAGCAGAAAAAAAAACCCAACAACTCTTTCCACAAGAGCTAGCTCCTTAAATGTTCGTCACGTCTGAGTGTAGTTTTAATCCCTCCTTTAAAAAGCTTGTCTGGTCCAGACAGACAGTAAATCACTGCATTCTAGAATTTGCCAGAGACATTCTGGGAGATGATTTTCCTGTATAAAAATGTTTAATGATTGGAAGTGTTTTGTGGAAAAACACCAAATTCAAACAAAGTTCAAGGAGTGATGAAAGAAAGCTTTTTTTTTCTATTAAGAGCTGATTATTTAATATTACAAGCCAGAAGGAAAAAGTCTAATTCAGAATGAATTTTTACCAGTACAAATTAGTTATATATTTTTAATTCCGTTTGGAAATTATAGATGTTGACTGGTATAATGACATTTACCATGCAAAGAAATGACCTAGTCCTAATACTTGTTTCTCTAGCATTCACTAGATGGCTTGGGCAAACATTTTTTTAAAGAATATAAGCTAGCAGCTTAGGAAAAGCTGTGATGGATTTCAATTCCCTTCAAAGTCTGTTTTTCTATTGCTTGAACAAATATTGAAAATTAAGATCGTATTCTGTGACAAATATATACACCACTATATAGAGAGAATATAAATGACATAAAATTTCTAAGCACATATTTTGCACAGCCTTACAATGAGACCCATGACAAAATATGTCTGACTTAAATTTTTTTCTGGCATATATAAATATGACACATTAAAAAGAGGGTCAGAAAACTAACAGATGTGGTAAAGTCATTTTTTATGTTCAAATCCCAAGAACATTCCAAGTTTTCCAGGCATTTATTGTAAATTGCAATTGTGTATCATGGGTCAGACTCGCTGAACATGCTCAAAAAAAAAAAAAACAAAGCAAAAAAAAAAACCCTAATTGCATGAACTGTGAGGATACTGCAAGATTTCAGGCTAATGACAGACAGTGCAATTTTTGGCCTGCTATCTTTGCTGCAGATCGATTATTTTAACAGTGACAGAAGAAAGAAAAAGACATAGAGACAAAGAAAAATGTGGGTTTGGAAAAAATATTATATATCTGGCTGGAAACCCCATTGTATAAAGAGAAGTCATAAATCTTTTTCTTTGCTTTTCTTTCTATCATGTCAATCTTAGTAATAGTGAAGTTCCCAACAACTTGCGCATACGTGTTTTTAAGTCAGCAGCCAAGGAAAACATCAGATATATCCATGTACTCTTTTTTTGACATTAAGCAGTATTTTAGAATGCTTTAGGTGGAAATAGGAGTTCTGAGCTTTATTTTTGTTTATTTTTCCTTGCCAAATTACGAGTGATTTGATCTTAGCCATATTTTTAATTTGCATGTGATGACTAAACCAAAGAAAGAAGTCTTGGCTGTATTGTTTGGGATTTTAGTTAAGATATGAAATTAAAAAGAATACTTAGGAAATCAAACAAAAAAACTACTAAGTATTTGAAACATGTTTGCCTAAACCATGAAAACTGATTCAACTTTTACAGAACTGTGGAATAAATAAAGATGTGCTTCTCTTTTGCTTTTACTTTGACTGCAGGATACAGTTAATGAAATGAATAGCAGATAAGATATCCATATGTAGGATTATGCAGTAAGATAAAAAATATTATAATTTCATTACATTTATAGATTTTTTTATTCACACATAGTAAGAAGAATAGATGATATAATAATAAATAATATAGAGGAACAGGTAATACATAATATTATTTAAAAGCTAGACTAATAGATCTAATTGTCACTTCATAATTTCCAAGGCACTTTCGTAATTCTGAGTGATATCAAATGCCACTAAGCATTTTTTTTCACACAAGCATTTATTTTGGTGTATACTTAGAATTAGAATTGGAATGTTGTATACTTAGAAGTTATTTCTGTTTAGATTTATTGTTTCTAAAAAGAGGTGTTCTGAATATAAGGCTGAATTCTTAATCTAATCCTAATTTCTTTAACCCCACATTGTTATGAAAAACTGGCAATATATGTTATCCTTCTTTGTCTTCATGTCTAATCACTTCATAAATAGATTAACAAGGTAAAAATTGTGGTTGTTTTTGACTCTGTTGTTGTGACTCTGTTGTTGTTCCATCACTGGAATTGTAAAAATCTTTTGAAAAGTCTAAATTTTCCAAATGCTATGACAAATTCTATGTGCAATTTCAAGTAAGGAAACTGAAATTACCTTCTGGTTGGTTGGTTGTTTTTCTGGATTTGTTTTTTTTTTTGGGGGGGGGGTTGTTTTTGTTATTGTTTGTGATAAATGTATTGATGTTTGCTTTACTTTTCTGACAATTTAAGCCATAGAACAGGCTTGATTTTAAGTTTTTATAGCAAAGAAAAGTAGCATATCTGTTGTTATATCTATGTCTAATACATTTTCCCTTTTAGAAAAGTCATTCTTGATGCACAGAGAGAATTTATGGGACACATTTGTTACACAGGTGACAATGTATTAAAAAACTCCTGAAAGTCTTGAACTGTGTTTATAAAATTGCTATGGAATAGTGGAAGAAGAACTGGAGCATAAAAATTTAAAATGAAAAAAATTAAACTTCCTATTCTTCCACTTGAACATGTAAATGTTTAAAATAACATTGCAAAATAGCTCTATGGAATGTTTTCATCTTATTGTTTAATAAAATACAAAGTATATATAATGATACTGAGTACAACTATATTAAATTAAAATTGATTAAATTATGAGAAAACCTGACTCCATATCACTCCTGAATGTAGAAAACTACAGAAAAAAAAGCTGAGGATTTTTTTTCTTTTTCCACAAAATCCAGAAGACGTCAAGAATGAAAATAATATGTTTGAGTTGTTTTGTTATACTAACAGCGCATGTCTAAGTCCTTTCTCATGTTTATATTTTTTGCCATATCTGCAATTTTTAAAAAATAAAAAAAATTTAAGTCAAGTTCTGTACCAAAGTTTCATAAAAATTTTGTAGCCTTCCTTGGTGCCCATTTGACTTAAGTTTCAAAACTGTGGATATATAGAGAAAGAATTATCTGTCTTAATTTAAATGAATTGAATACTTATGATTTCCTTGTTTTCAAAATTATTTTTGCATGTCTCTCATTATTCTAATGTTTCAAACCTAATAAATTGTCTTGCATTAAAAATACCCAACTTTAATTAGCATATTTAAGTGTAAATCATTCGCCAACATATTGCATCTTAGACATAATGAGCAATTTTTTCAATTTTAACCTTAATGGTTTTGTAAGAAAACTGAAAAACATGAATGGCCCACACCTTTTATGACAGTTTTACAGAGACATAATGAATGCAGGATAGAATTTATGAGAAAGCACCAAGTCACTTGGTGCCATAAACCTTTAGTTATGACATTGCGTGTACAGCAATGCTGATTTACATTCAGACCTCAGACAACTCCAGTTAATTATTCCATTTTAGTATGTGCATTTTTCCTTGGAACAATAAAGTATTGTTTTTTTCTTTTGATTTTTGCTTTTTTCCTTTTTCTTTGAAGTTCTTCAGGAAAGTAAATTTATGGGGTCTTTTTGATTCTTTTTCTATGGCTATTTTTTTGGTATCTAGTAGGCATTCCTCCTTACATTTATTTGAAATGAAATTTCAAAACCAAAATTTTACAATATATCTAAATGTATACAGTCCATGCTAATAATGGAACACAGGCCAAAGCAGAAAATGGATTGATTTCTGTAAATTCATTATTACAGTTTTGAGTCAGGGCAATAGAGATGATCAAGTGTTCAAGTGTTACCAGGTACATAAATTTTCAAATCTAACATTCATAGTGTTCTTTCTTGATCTTTTTATCATGTTCTCTGACTGGAGCCACAGAAGCTGTCTCTCCCTTTTTTTTTTTTCTTTTTTTTTTTTTTTTTTTTTTTTTT